>PVJN01005347.1:0-82922 GCA_004026805.1 Lasiurus borealis
GTAGAAAGAGGAGCAGAGAATGCCTCTTCCCAGAAGTTCCTTAAAGAGCTTTAAAACAGGAACCAAAAATAGAATTGAGCCCCCCTTGCTCCCTATTTCTCTCCACCATCTGTCAGCCCCACTCCCCTGGGGAGAAGCTAAAGCTGACAGCAGCAGAGTGAGGGAACAGGGGTGTGGGTGGGGAACTTTTCTTTTTTTTGTCTGCCAGGCTGAGTTATTAATTAGCTTCCCGGAGGGGAGAGGAACAATGAGCTCCAGTCATCTCACTTGACAAACACTGCACCAGAGAGAGCTGGCAGGTCACCCAAGGTTCTCCAGCCCCTTTCTTCCTGGAGGCAGAGCCACGCTGGAGGGGCTGGCTGGGATTCTCTGCACCAGCTCCAACCTTCCCATCCTGCAGGCTCCAAGCCTCGTCTCCTAAGGGAACAGGGTGGTGGATGTTTCGGAGAAGTGAACCGGAGGAGATCTTTGTGGTGGGTGTGCTCAACCTCTTGGTCAGCCAAGTATTTCCTAACCTCCTTCCCAGGAACGAGCCACAGCAACTCGGCAACAGATGCCGTTTACCTCGAGCAGCACCATCCTTCCAACCCCTGATGCATGATAGGCAACCAGCTTTCACCTCCTGGACCTAGGACCCAAGGGAGGCAGGCCACAGATGGATGTTCTGTCTCGCTCTCTGGAGGCCTGTTCCTATCTTTCTAATTTCTTTCCCCAGCCTCAAGCTTGACCTAGAACATGGGGATGAGTCTCAGGGGCACCCAGAACTTGCTTCTCTCTGGACCAGAATTCTGATCCCCTCTTAGCTCCCCCAGAAGACCACCAGCATCACCATCAGGCGCTGCACCTAAGTTCCTTTCTCTTCTTCCGCCTGGTGAGGACCTGAGCTCCAAGTTTCCCCTTCTATGATGTTTGCCTTCTCCCAACCTGACACCAACTGCTCCTCCAAAGACAGTCTCCCAAGACTTATCTGTACTCAACAAAGTCCACTCTCCTGCTCTATCCTCAGCATCACCATATCATTGTCATTTAAATTATTATTCATTTTGAAAAAAACTGACCTAACTTTCACCCTTCTCCTGTTCATGAATCTGGAATACTGTACTACCAGAAAGTGAGAGAAGCCATCTGTGACTACAAGGGGACATCCAATCTGTGAATAAGGTCAACGCTCAATAAGCGTAGTGGAGAGATGAAGAGAGAGATTTTGATGATATTCTTTGGGTACCTATAACCAGCCAGATGAAGAAATGTTTATGTTCTGGACTTTTTAATTAATGAGCCCTCTGCGATTCTGATTAACACCCACACATGCCCATGTCCACCCACACGCTCAAACATGAACCAGGTAAGAGGCACTGGTAGGGGGGTATCTTGTCTGCAGCCCCTGATTCTGGGAGAGCTAAACACAGCCTGCCTTTCCTGGCCATGCTTCTTTTTTAAAATGAATTTGAGAGAGGGAGGGAAACAGAGAGAGACAGAAACATCAATGATGAGATAGAACCACTGATGGCCTGCCTCCTGCACACTCCCAACTGTGCATGGAACCCACAACCCAGGCAGGTGGCCTGAAAGAGAATCGAATCATGACCTCCTAGTTCATAGGCCGATGCTCAACCACTGAGCCGCACTGCCAGGCCTGGCCACGCGATCTTCTCCATCTCAGAGGGCATCCTCCAATTAGCCTTTGCCTTCCTTAGCCTCCGAGAAGCCAGGGACCGCTTGTTCTTCCAAACCCAAAGCACGCAAGCCACTCCATGGGAATGTGCCTTGGTGAGGAAAATAGCCCAATTACTGATCTAATGAGCCAGTTTTCATCTAATCTCCCCTCTAAAGGCACGTGTAGCACCAGCGCTCCCCAGCCCGGCTTCAAGGGCAGCGGCAGAGGGGTAGACTAAGAGCCTGTTCGGCAGTTCAAACCCACGTACCGCACAGGCAGGAAAGTGAAATGACTGATCCCATGCAATTAGGCCTTAATTATTTATCATTTTTTGGTTAATTACTGCCACTTGCAAGTTAACAGGTTGTAAAACTCTTGGGCTGTGTTTATTAAATGTTAGGCAATCATTAGTAAGGAAGTGCCATCTTCCAGTGTTAATGAAATATCCGTAAAAATCCGTGACCGCCAGCAATGCAGGATTTGTGGCCACTTGGGAGACGGTTACATGGATTTATGACTAATTATATTTTTTTGGAGTCAGTATTCTCCATGTTTGAGGAGAAGACTTGAATAAAGGCTGCAGTGTCTCTGTGGGATCTCCCATCATTCTCTGGTGCACCAGAGAAGTGAACAGGGGTGGTGAATGGGGGTTGGGGATGGTGGAAGAGAGATGCAGGAGAAATCGCATCGCCTGTCTCAAAATATTCACCTCTTCTTGGGGTCACAGTGCCTAAATGTCTGCCAATTAGAAAGCCATTCTGAAGACAAGATGTCACCAAACCCCTCAGAAAGTAAATATACCTGGGAGTTCTTTACAATTAAATGAAAAAGGTGGCTTTGCACAGCCCTTATGAAAAAAATAACTGGTAGTTTTCACACACAAAAATGAATTCAACATGAGACAGACAAAGCGGGTAATGGGCCACAGTAAGACAGGCATAATAACCAGAGCAGAGGAGTGAAACCATGGGCAGGCCTCAACTGGAGTCACAGATTCTGTTCTGGAAAGCAGCCTTGAAAGGCCAGAAGGAGTTCCTGACAAGTGAACTGGATATTGAGAAGATAAAACCCATTTCACAGGAAGATCTTTCGAAAATTGAGAATGTTTCGCCTGAAAAGGCAAAGTTTGCCTGAATAGCTTAATAGTTATCTTCAAATTGCTTACAAGCTTCCATGTGCTTTGGAAACAGAACTCATTCTATGTGTCCCTAGAACAGTGGTCAGCAAACAGTGGATCTCGAGCCACATGCAGCTCTTCGGACCCTTGAGTGTGGCTCTTCCACAAAATACCATTGCCTGGGAGAGTCTATTTTGAAGAAGTGGTGTTAGAAGAAGTTTAAGTTTAAAAAATTTGGCTCTCAAAAGAAATTCCAATTGTTGTACTGTTGATATTTGGCTCTGTTGACTAATGAGTTTGCTGACCACTGCCCCAGAAGGCAGATCCACTGGCCAAATGCTACTAAGAGGAACCCTTCAGCTTTGAAATGTTTTAAAAGGTAAGAGCTGTCCACTCAAAAAGTAGTGAGTTAACCTCCTTAAAGATATATAAGTAGCAGAACCTTGATTATTACTAAGCTGATCATCTCTTAAAGATACTGTGGAGGAATTCTTTACTAGATGGCTGACTGAAAGAATTTTAAAGGTTGAAAGTTCTATGAATTTGAAGTCATTAACACATTAATATCAACTATTTGATGCCATGTCTTTCCCTGGCACTAGGAGCTGGGGGCATAAGAGTCCACTTGGGACCACAGGTTGAGATAAAGGAATACCCTATTGAATAAAAGGCAAATATGCAAATTGTCTCCTTGACAGAGAGTTTGACCAGGAGTTCAACCAGGGGTGGGGCCAGCCAGACCCTACCTGTGCACGAATTCATGCACTGAGCCTCTAGTTGAAAGATAGAAACATGTTCAGACAGTGGTAGGGCATGGAGCTAAATTTTATTGGGAGGGAATGAAGTTGTTATCTCCTGACTGTTGAAGGCTAAGAATCTGGAGTGAGATTCTGTCAGTGTTGAAGAGGAAAAGCCCATTGAGTGCCAGGTTTCTGCTAACTGGCTCTGGATCTTCAGTTATGTTCCCATCCTAGCCCTTAGTTTCTGAGCTTCCTGGTCTCTCAGGAACTTTCTATATCTACCATGAAATGGTTCTGGGTTCTAATATGGAAGTGAGTCTGTGCCCTCAGACCCTCCACTAGACCTACATATTTCTCCATCCAGGAAGCACAGAAAACAATGCCTGTCTCTTAGCTGCCTCACAAAGATGCAATAAGGACTAATGAGGCCATTTGTCGCTCTTCCCAGCTCAGTGTTGAATGCTCAATCACCATCGAGAGGTACTTGCACACAGACATTTCAGGTGTGTAATATAATATTATGAGCATAGAAAAGCACAAAAAGATTTGTAATTAAGATAAAGAATCAATCCAACTACCCTTTCTTATTTATAATCTCAGCCCAAGCAAATGACAAGTGGTTGCCTTCAAGGACATAGAGTATATATTTTTGGATTTATATGTTTAACATGAAATAAAGCCCGCAATTGAAACAAAAAAAGCATTGCTATTAGATTTGGCCAGTGCATAGGGAGTTGACACAGCAGGGAGCATCATGAGGCAGAGAGAGTAAAGGTGGGTGTGGCCTCTCAAAACATCTTCCAGTCTAGTGGGAAGGGCTGGAATTGTGCAAAACCAGCTTCTTAACTCTTGAGCTTGGCCACTTAACTCTTGAGCAGTGACTGGCACACAGTAGGTATTCACACCTAATGCAGTGACTGGCACACAGTAAGTATTCACACATTGTTTCATGACTAAATCCTTGAATCAAAGTGTTCTCTGAAGAGCAGTTCTAATAAAGCACCAAAGGAATTCAGAGGAGGAAAATATTCCTCCACATGAGAAACTCAGAGAATGCTTCATGGAGAAGGTGGACTCATGGAGCCCTGGAAGAGAGAGAAAATGGAACATTCCTTTTGGTGGTTTCAGCAAGGCCAGAGTCACTGGGGCAGGAAAGTGCGGATCAAGCACACAGAACTCATTAATAGATCTGTCCCTTATTCTCTTGCCTACTAACCTGGGCTAAGGTGACTGTTGGTTGATATCTCTGCCTTCAGTTTCCTGGAGATGATCTATCCTACCCACCATCGCCAGCCTTCCCTTGGTAAAGCACCCTCACGGTCATGGCACTGCCCTTGTCAGAAGCACACACTGACTTCCCGTTACCAGCTCAATCCGGTCCAAACACCCAGGCCAGCAACTGGCCTTTTGTGATCTGGCTACAGTGTTTCTGAATGAACTTACCACTGTTCTGTCTCACTCAGTCCTTCCTACATACAGTAGACTTCCCTGCCCTATGTGTCTCAGCTTGTGTTCTTCTTTTTCTTTCTTTCTTTTTTTAATATATTTTATTGATTTTTTACAGAGAGGAAGGGAGAGAGATAGAAGGTCAGAAACATCGATGAGAGAGAGAGACATTGATGAGCCGCCTCCTGCATGCCCCACAGTGGAGATGTGCCCGCAAGCAAGGTACATGCCCCAACCTGAATCGAACCTGGGACCTTTTAGTCCGAAAGCCGAGGCTCTATCCATTGAGCCAAACCGACTTCGGCTTGTGTTCTTTATTGTTGAAAACCCTGCTCTTAATAACTTGCGGTCCAGGTTTTACCCACACCTCAAGGACGAAATGTGGCACATCCTCTTTATGAAACTTGCACCTGAACTCGGTGGAAGTGTCATCTGTGAAGTCCTATCCCTATGCCTGCATCATGGATAGCTCATGCCTCCCTTTCTATCTAGCTGGATGGGCACAGGCTTTTTCTCTTCCACCAGAGAAAATAAAATTGCCTGGAGACAGTTTCTTCCAAACTTATCCCAGAACTGGGACCAGAGCAGGTGCTCAATGTGAATGTCATCCATCGCTTGGGTTTCTGCCAAATACTCTAAGATTCCCCAGTGGCTGTGTGTGTGCCAGTCCATTCTTCGCTGGCCAAGTCTAACTGATACGAAGGCAGAGACAGCTAATCGAGTGAGCCCGTTAGATTCCCGCCATGGGAATCAGTGAAGAAACAGGCTGATGGAAGACAACTGGAGCTGAGTCTTCTCATGGAAGGCTCCCAGGAGGATCATAGACATCCAGTTACTGAAGATCCTGGAACCACCCTTTTGTTGTTTTTTGTGGGTGTTTTAGTTTTTTTCTTCTTGCTAATTCTTTTATTTTTAATATATTTTATTGATTTTTTTACAGAGAGGAAGGGAGAGAGATAGAAAGATAGGAATATCAATGATAAAGAAACATCGATCAGCTGCCTCCTGTACGCCCCCTAGTGGGGATGTTCCCGCAACCAAGGTACATGCCCTGGACGGGAATCGAACCTGGGACCTTTCAGTCTGCAGGTCGACGCTCTATCCACTGAACCAAACCGATTTTGGCGCTAATTCTTATATCTATCATTATATTGGTTTCCTAGGGCTGTCATAACAAAGAACCACAACTGGATGACTTAAACAACAGAAACGTATTGTCTCACACTTTAAGAGGCCTGACATCCAAAATCAAGGAGGCCAAAGGGTTGATTCCTCTGAAGGGCTGTGACAGGAGGATCTGCTCCAGGCCTCTCTCCTTGGCTTGTAGACGGCCATCCTCTCCCTGTGAATTGTCATAGTGTATTCTCTCTGCGTGTCATTTTCTGTGTCTGTTTCCTTTTGTAAGGACATCAGTCATACTGGGTTTGGAGCCCATGAGACCACAGTAGGATTTCATTTTAGCTTAACTAATAACAACTGAAATGATCATATTTCCAAGTAAGGCCACATTGTGAGGTACTTGGAGTTAGTCATTCAATTTATGAATTTGGGAGCACATAACAAACATTTTAGCTCTATGTTATTCTAGTGTTATTCAAATACCTCTCTTTTGTTAGACTGTGTTATTTTAGTGTTATTCAAATACTATGTTATTTTAGTTTTATTCAAATACCCCTCTTTTGTTTTCTTAAAGTATTCAGAATTGGATTATTTATAACCAAAGAACTTTGACAGATAAAGTGAGCGAATGTGTGAGTAAATAAGAGAATAGGTGAGTTCATAAAAAAATAGATGGATGACTGATGGATGGGTAGGTGGGTGGTGGGTGAGTGAGAGAGTGAATAGGGCCAGAGCCTGGCTTTCATCCATCTTCTCTTTTCTTCATAGGCCTCTTTAAGTAGGAGCTACCACTACCACGGGTCAGCGCTGGGCAAGCCAAAGGCACACCAGAGCCCATCCTCATCACCCTCTATTTTATAAGTTGCCAATCAGGGAATATTTCATTAGAGCCAGTAACAAGGAAAGACATGGTCTCCTTTGCTGAGCCTACAGTGCTCCAGGGAATGAGACAGAACATCAATTACTTAGGAGAGAAGTCACATTTTATTCAGTCAGGGAACGTGATGAGGGTGGAGTGGGGGTCAGAGGGATAAATGTGGATGTGCACTTTTTATGGTCTTGGGGGGTTGGGGGGGGAAGGCTGCCCCTCAGCTAATTTTAACGAATGCCACTGAGCAGTGAGTTTCCCCAGAGGCCTCCTGTGTCTGTTCTCTCTTCTTAGCATATTAATTGGAAACTGGAATCACTATTGGAGGGAAGTAGAGTCTCCATCTTCACTACTTTACCTGTGGAATACAGAACCCCAGATGGTTTAGAGGAACAAAGGAGACAACCTTAACCGCTGCCCATCTCTTCTGGCATGATTCTTGGCATCCCACCACAGGTAGATGTGTGTCCACCATGGTATGAAGAAGGACCCGCCATATGGACACACTAAAAACCTGTCCCACAGCCCCATGCACAGCCCCCCTCTGCATCCTAGCATCACTCTGGGGCAGAGACATGTCTTGTAGAGGCAGATATAGGATACATCTGCTTGGCAATATGTCCTCTCTCTTTTACCTTTGGCACCAAAGATGGTGCTTAGTTTCGTCCTCTTCTTCTTTGCTTTCTTCCCTCTGTTACTACCTGCTCTCCTTCCCTCTTTCACTCAGATCCTAGTAACGCCGATTAGCTGTCCGCCATGCATAAGGAATTTAGTTAGGAATGGTAGCATGGCTTCTCCATCGGTGCAACCTCCTGAATATTATTTTCATTAAAGAGATAAGGAAGCTGGGCTGAAGCTGACTTTCCTGACCACTCTATCTATAACATCCTTACAGGTACTTTCGTGACCCACTCCTCCTTCCCCATATATGGCTGCCTGCCACTATCTGACTTAGTTATCTGCATTGTTATAAAAAGGAAAATTTCATGAGGGAGAGGGGACCTATGCCTGTCCCATTAACTGCTGAATGTCCATCCCTGAGAAGCTGGTACAGAGCAGGTACCTGATGTGGGGAAGTGGCTGTGGGATCTCAGGATTGGAAAAGGCCTCCCTGCAGACGGAGTATGTGTTTTTTTTAATATATTTTATTGATTTTTTACAGAGAGGAAGGGAGAGAGATAGAAAGTCAGAAACATCGATGAAAGATAGACATCCATCAGCTGCCTCCTGCATGCCCCACAGTGGAGATGTGCCCCAAGCAAGGTACATGCCCCAGACTGGAATCGAACCTGGGACCTTTAAGTCCGCAAGCTGATGCTCTATCCACTGAGCCAAACCGGTCTCGGCCGGAGGATGTGTTTTATCTGGGCTGTGAGAGAATGGCAGGGCTGGAAGAAGCACTCTGAGCAGAGCAAACAGCTTGAGCAAAGACGTGGAGGTGAGAGCCATGATGCTTTGCTTCATTTATTTCACCACTTTCAGGAAACACACACCAGGGCTCCAGAGTAAGTGCATGGATTTTTAAAAATAAAGTACTGAGTTATAATTTGGTAAATGGAGCCCCTGAGTGGCTTAGGATAGGCTGAGAGTCACACTGGCTCATTTGAACGCTATCCAGTAAATCAGCAGGGAGAGTGCTTCAGAACACAATTCAAAACAGCTAGGTTCCAATCCTAGGTTGGCCATAAGTAGCCTGCAACAAGACTGGGATCTTAGGACTTGAAAAGGCCACGACCCTCACTATTCATATAGACTAGTGCAACCATACTCTTGCCTCCACTCCACCAGCAAACAGCCTGGTGCTTTAAAGATCTGAATCAGATCAATACACTCCCTTCTCAGATCTTTCCAATGGCATCCCATGACCTTAGAGCTAAATTCAAAATATCCATGGTGGCCTTCAAGACTCTGCCTCATCTGGACACTACCATAGTGACCTCGCTGTTCTTAGAGCTGTCAAGCACATTTCCACTTCAGGACCTTTGTACCTGCTAATGGCTCAGCCTGGGAAGCTTTTCACCAGGTGAAAAGTCATCCCTTCAGAGAGCCAATCCCTTATCACCATATAGCATCATCTAGCCAATGTCCCAACCACCATGCTTTGCGGTTTCCCTTGCACTTCTATGTCTGACATTATATGTTTTCACTTATTTATCTATTTAGTGCAGTGGTTCTCAACCTTTTGAATGCCTCAACCCTTTAATACAGTTTCTCGTGTTGTGGTGACCCCCAACCATAAAATTATTTTCGTTGCTATTTCATAACTATAATTTTGCTACTGTTATGAATTGTAATGTAAATATCTGTGTTTTCTGATGGTCTTAGGCAACCCTGCTAGCGGTTCTCAACCTATGGGTCAACCATCAGAAAGTAGCAAAATTACAGTGATGAAGTAGCAATGAAAATAATTTTATGGTTGGGGGTCACCACATGAGGAACTATATTAAGGAGTTGCGGCATTAGAAAGATTGAGAACCACTGATTTACTGTCTAATTTCCCTAGATAAAAGATATACTCCACGGGGACAATTCTGTTCGGCTTACTTCAGTTTAGAACAATTCCTGAAACAAAGTGAATACTCAATAAATAGCTGTTGAATGAAGGACTAAAACCAAAACTCTTTTATTTTGTAGGATAAATACGTACCCCATTTTACCAATATTCCACAGGTAGTTGATGATGGAGCTAGGGCAAGAACTAAGTTAGATGCCCTCCTTCCCAATTAGGTCTTTTTATTACTACCCTACCTGGTCTTGTATATCTCTTTTAATTAATCGATTAAGTGGGTATAATATTTCTATCCCACCTTCCCTGAGAAGCTGTTACACGTGGATAATGAGAAAGTTCCTTGCAAAGCAAACAAAGGCAAGCAGTAGTGTGAGGATTTAAAGAGGCGGTGGTGGGCATGGCTTGAATTGATGAGAGGAAGGACTGCGTTCAGTTCCTAAGGGAAAGCGATCCTATACAGTTCACCATCCAGTGCAATGCCACCCAAGAAACCTCTGATCCAATAGCTAACTAGGGCACTTGTTGCAGAAGCTAGAATAAATCCAATTTGAATGAGACACAGAGCACATTTTGGGAAACACCTCAAAAATAGTTTTCAAGTGGGATGGTGACCAGCTGTTCCCCTCTATACTTAGGCAGGGGGGAACTACCATGGGGACTGAGGCACTAGATGCAGGAGA
Organism: Lasiurus borealis; assembly: GCA_004026805.1. Lineage (NCBI taxonomy): Eukaryota > Metazoa > Chordata > Mammalia > Chiroptera > Vespertilionidae > Lasiurus > Lasiurus borealis. The sequence goes on from PVJN01005347.1 coordinate 10,137, forward strand.
GATGATATGATTCTAGGAGCTGTGGTTTACAAGAGGCAGAAAAGGAAGAGAGGGACACGGACTAAGCACAAGGGTCAGCCACTAGTTACCTTTAAAAATATATATATATTTCATTGATTTTTTACAGAGAGGAAGAGAAAGGGATAGAAAGTTAGAAACATTGATGAGAGAGAGACATTGATCAGCTGCCTCCTGCACGCCCCCTACTGAGGTGCCCGCAACCAAGATACACACCCTTGACTGGAATGGAACCTGGGACTTGTCAGTTTGGCTCTCTCCACTGAGCCAAACCAGTGTTGGCCACTAGTTACCTTTATAAAGGAAATCTGGCAATGCTATCCCTGTGTTTACCAGTGGCTCCTCACTACCCTTGGTATAAATTCAAAACTCTTTAGCTTGACAATAAGGACCCCTCATTAACTGGCTCTTAGCATCTTTTCCAGCCTCATTTCTTCCTATGTCTTGATTCACGCTGTACTGTCCAGTATCACAGATCTTGTATTTTACACACACACACACACCCTTCACTGCCTTTATTTCTTTACTGCAAACTTCAGAGAAACACTTACCTCCTCTTGACCTAAATCACTTCTTCTTATCCTTTAACACTGAGCTCTGCCTTTGTTTCCCAGCAAGAATTTCCTGTAGACATGGACTCCGACACATAAAAAGGACATGTGCTCCACAGTGTCCCATGTACAGCCAATAATTGGTATAAATATGTCTCTCTCCTCTGGGCTACAAGGAAGAAACTAGATTTCTTTGGCTTTGGAATGTCCTGATCTGGAGATGCTGAATGTATATCTGCATACCTAATATTTATTATTTCAGCAACAATAAAAATATGACGCTTTTGATTGCTATTAGTTAGAATCAGCTTTGTCACAGTCACTTGGACCTGGGATGCCTTTGGGATCCCCACTTCAAGGCCAGGAGCTGTTTGTTGCATCAGGCCTCAGGGCCAAGGACAGCCTCAGGGAGTGATTCTGAAACCTATGCTGCTACTTCAGAGATGGATCTTTTCCCCCACATTTTCTTCTACGTCCATTCAAGCGCTGGGAAAACTAGTGGTAACGGTGGAGCTACAACCTGGTAGACAGCACACACCACCAAAATGCCAGAACAATATCTGAACCCATAACAAAGTGAAGGGACTCATTCTGTATGTCTGCACATCATAAGAGGAGGATTTTCATAATACAATTAGGCAACTGAGAGTGGAAGGTCCATGCAGGAGAGAGCAAAGTCAAGGCACTTACACTAATATTCAGGGAAAATCATTCCTTTCCTTAAGCGGAAAAAGACTGTATAAAAGGTATGCATGACCTCATAAGGAGACTTGGGTTACAGGAATTTAAAAAATATGGATCAATGCATACACTGCTGTAGGAAGCAGGGCTCTGCTAGATACAGTATAGATGGCCATTAAAGTACATGGTGTCGCTGTCCGTGGTGCTGACTCCTCGCTGAGCTACAATGCAACTCACTCTCCATTCTCCACACCATCCCTGAGAAGTTGCCAGGAATATACTAGCCCTCCATTCGTCCAAGCTCCATTTTAGCAATTATAACAACATATTATAATTGATCTGTTTACATTATCACTAGATGCGAACCCCCTGAAGCAGGGGAGATGACTTAGCCATATTTGCTCTGCTAGAATAGCACTAAAACTAACCATCCATTTCACAAATAAGTATTTTAAGCATCTGCTGTTTGCAGGTATAGTACTCAATTCTAAGAATGCCAGGAAAAAACAAAATATGATAGCTAGCCTCAGGACTCTTACAATCTAATGGGAGAGAAAAAAAACAAGTAAACAGAAAGTCCAATACCATGTGGTTAATTAAGTGTTATGATAAAGCAAAGTACCAGGGACCATAGGAACAAAGAGGGGGAGCTATGAACCCAGTCTTTAGACTGAGTAAAGGCTTTTAGGAGATTTTTCATATAAGATGAGACAAATGTATAAGAATCAGCCATAGGAATAGTGAGACTGGGGAAAGGTAAGTGGGGGAAAACTTCAGGAATGGGGAATGTCAAGTGCATTGGCTCAGGCAAGAGAATATGAGAACAGAGTGTAGTCCAGGGTGGATTACAGAAAAACCCATGTATTTGTGATTGGACAGGTGGCGAGAAGTGTTAATTATATTCTGTGGATAATTGAAAGATACCAAATAGACATTTGCAAGGGAATGCATGAGTAGACTAGATATTTAATAATCGTGTGCTTTGTGTTCAATTCTTATTTATTGAATGTAAGAATGAATACATGAACAAATGAGATTCCAGGAATATTTTCCCCTAATAAGACATGTGTGATGTTATTATCTTCTTTCGGGGACAAGAAGAAAAGGAGAGGATGGAGAAATGCCGCTTAAACTCTAGAAGACGAATGTGACAGGGTCATCTTTTGGGGATGGATTAGCTGCTGCTTAGGATGGAGACCAGAGGATAAATGCAAGGGCCTTGTGCTGTGCCTTACAATTCAATCATTAAGCTGCAGTACATCAAATATAGAAAACACAAAGAGGGTGGGAAATGAGATGCAAATCCACTGCACGACAATGCAATTTGCGTCGACAGAAAGTTCAAGATAATTTGGTGATCCCTATTAAATTATTCAGTAGAAATTAGAAAGGTCTTGAAAATATTCCAAACCTCAGAGGTGGTGACCCTAAGGAAAACATATATTCTTTTAGAATCAGTTTCTGGAGTAGTCCTGGGATGTCAAATCATATAGAATAAGTGCTGTTAAAATGCCAACTTTGACATTTCCTGAACCCCTCAAATATTCAATGTTCCATATTAGGCATATGGAGGAGAGAGATAAATAAGACAGGAGTTACCCTGACCAGTGTTGCTAAATGGTTAGATCATTGAACAGGGCATGGAAGGATCACAGGTTTGATTCTGATCAAGGGCACATACTCTGGTTGCAGGTTCAATCCCCGGCCCTGAGGCCTGGTCAGTCAGGGCAAATGTAGGAAACAACCAATCAATATGTCTCTCACATTGATGTTTATCTCTCTCTCTCCTTTTCTCTCTCTCTTTCCCCTTCTTTCTCTTCCTCCCACTCTCTCTCAAAAAAAAAAATCAATGGAAATTTTATCCTCAGGTGAGGATTAACAAAATAAAAATAAGTAACTAAAACAGGAGTTACTCTATGCCAGGAGTTCACTATCCCATAATGGGGGACTGTTAAGAAACACAATTATGCCACTACAAACCCAAGCTGAATAGAGTAAGAGGGAAAATAATAACAGGAAATTACTTTCTATTAGAGGAAATGAAAATGTTTTACCGTGAGGACATGACATTTTCTCGGGTCTTTCATGTAGAATTTTGATATTCAGAGAAATGGTGAGGTCAAGGGAGGGTTGAGGAAATTGGGTTTGCAAAGGCACGTGGCTGAGAACTCAAAGGGCACGTGTTAGGGTGGGAGGGGCGCTTCCGCTGTAATGTAGGGAGTGAGAGTGGACGTTAAAGGCAAATGAAGTTGGGAGGAAAGTTTGCAAGCTGACACGAAGGTCCCTGCGGCTCATGCTTGGGAGTTCGGGTTTTGTTCTCAGGGTGGTGAGGAGAGCCACACGGTATGTCTGAGTATGAAACCGACATGGCCCTGTCTTTCTCTCTGAAGTCGGATGTGCATGATTACGAGCAAGGAGGTGTTGGGACCCTTGGGTTTCATTCTGTTTCAAGGAGAGAGCCAAGGCTTAGAGGGGCAGGGAGGGCATCCACTCCCTGTTCTTCATCCAGGCAGCCCTGGGACCCCATGGCTTTTCACTTCATTACAGCGGAGCGGAGGCACCAAATGAGCCATCCTCTCCTAATGGGCCTGGCTGCATCTGGAGTCAGCCCATCAAGCAAATTAAGGAGCAGCTTGAGCGAGGGCTTCTGGCCCTGCCGCTTCCCACATTTGGACAAAAGGTCTGCAGCAGTGGCAGCCAGAGGCCCAGCAGGCCAGACTGAAGATGGAGGTGGCAAGAGAAGAAAAGGCCCCGAGGGAGATGCCCTGCGGAGTTTATTATGTGGTAAGTTTCCTGTGAAATGAAAAGAAAAGGGAAGGAAAAGAGAGCATGCCATATACCAGCATCCCTCAGCCCCCATTTGTGAGCAGCCACACGCATTACGGGTGGAACCATGAAATCTTTGCTGGAGTGGAGTGGCCCAAGCATTTGTCTGAGAACCGTTTTCTCCAGGAAGGAGAGCCAGGCCAGGTGCTGTTGATCATTCTCATTTCTCTGACTCTACTTCTTTCTCCAAAGACCCAGGGGAGGAGGGAAGCGGGGAGACACAAATAGGTGACAAATTATCCCCTTCTGAGAGGATAATTCAGATTGGCCTCCATAGCCTATACACAGATTGTTTCTCTGAGGCCTCGCGATGGGATGCAAATTCAGAAATACAAAATAATCTCATCAAGGCAGTGACCATCTAGTCCTGCTAACATTCCACTCAATTTCAATTGGTGACTTTATTTTGATCACTTATTTATGTGGCCAGGGAACCAGCCAGATGTCATCACATGCCCTTTTTCACACAGAGAAAAAGATATAATGAAGGCCTGGTCAAGAAATTTTAAAGATCTCAATGAATTCCAAGCACAGCTCAAATAAATTAAATTGTCCAAGTCGTCCTAATAAAATTCCAATTCTATAATATAGTCGCAGAAAAGATCATGAAATAGACCGAAAACAATCTATACATATAAAAGTCTAATATGCAAAGTGTCCCCTCGGGAGTTCTACCAACGGGGAGTTCAATCACTCAAAATGAGGTAAGCTGACCACCTGTGAGTGGCGCAGAACTAAGGAAGGCCCTGGTCGGCAGCCAGCAGCTTCTAGAGACCCTACCAATGTGTGCGTGCACTAGGCCTCTAGTTTTACATGTTAATAAACCTGGTGAAAGTATTAGATCTGTTTGTTTGTTTGTTTGTTTGTTTGTTTGTTTTATTTTAGAACATGGCCTATTTCTAATTACAGAGGACAGGAGTTTAGACTTTTTTATTTGAAAGATGCCAAGAGCTGATGATTTCACTGGAACAAGGAAAAGTCAATAGATGATCATATTTTCCATCATGTGATGATACGTTTTTCCAGCTACAGGATACAGAGTAAGCAATGAAAACGAATAGTTTCCAATGTTTTTACTCCTCCTATAAAAATCCCTAACCTGGCATTGAGCAGGTCAACCCATTGTCCCTATGGATTCCATGTGCCTGAACCCACATCAGAGCTCCTTATTCATGGGAAGGGAGGCTGGGGGCCTTGAACATCCTCAAAAGGGAATCCTTTACTGTGTTTAAGAATAATCTGAGAATCTTATAAAATACATATTCCTAGGAGGTAGGAGGGTAGAAGGAGGTAAAGGAGGGTAAATGTGATGAAAGAGACTTGACTTAGAATGGTGAACACACAAGAAAATATATAGATGAAGTATTACAGAATTGTATACCTGAAACCTATATAATATTATTAACATGTGTAACCCAAATACATTCAGTAAAAATATTTTAAAAATATATATTCCTGGGCTCCAGCTCCAGAAGTTATAAGGGCTATTTGGTAGCAAAGTAACCCAGGACCTCTGGTTCCTAGTTCACCGCACTTCCAGCTGCATCCCATGCCCAGACCTGGCCCCCTTCTAGCTCTTTTCCTCGGGGTACAACCCAGTGTCTCCTCCCTCCATTTCTGTCTCATTTCCCTAAACAAGCCAGCTCCAACAGTAAACTTGGCTCCTAGAAATCAAGCCAGGGAATAATCTGCCTATTTCTTGCCGAGAAGTAATAATTATGGGCCTGGAAGGATGCAATCTGCATACATTATGGCAAGTTATGCCAACAGAATGTCAACATTTGTGTCAGGAGAATCTGGAGCAGCAATTACTCCAGGTCCTGGCCTGGCATTCTGAGACGGAGGTGGTGCTGCTAATTGCAGGGGAGGTAAACTAGTGGGTGGCAGCTTACGTGGAGGGAAGGCAGACAGGGAGCTACAACCTGGAAGGTCAGTGTGTGGTGGGGACAGACATGAACTTGGAGCCGTGGGACACAGGAATGCTGGTGAATGGAGCTGTTCTCTACTAAGGTGACAGGAGGGCCAGTCAGAGGCACATTCATCTTTTTGGCACCAGGTTTTCCCTACTGTCAAGGGTCCACTTTCTCATGGATACTGAGGACATTTAAGATTTTAATTTCTCCTTTGTAGTGGGGTCAGGGAAAAGTGACACATCCCATCAGTCCATCCACTCATGCCTCCATCTGTTTACTGAGCACCTACACACACCTTCACACTGTGTTAGGGGCTGGAGATACAGAAGGGAAATAGGTTGCTTTGTGGCTCAGAGTCAGGTGGAAAGACAGACCCATAAACAGACCATTCTAACACAATATGCTAAGCATTAAGGCAGACAAACTTACACAGTGCTCTGAGAGAATGCTGAAAATAAGGCATTGAGTAGGGAGGAAGAAAGGATACGTTTCATGAAAGAATTAGAGTCTGGGGGCACTTTAAAGAATGAATGATTGGACATTTATCAGTGACAGAATTCTTAGAGGAGGGAGTTAGTTCACATGGTAAATAAAAATAGAAACTCCGCCACTTCTAATAGCCAATGAGAACTAAATGTGAGCATGGGCAGTGAGATATAAAAACAGAAATATGCCTGCAGGGACTTGGCTGAGTGGAAGGGAAAGGAAGTTACAGAGCGTGGTTGTACTCCTGCCCCTTGGGAATGGTAATAGTTGACTGAGTAACTTCCAAGGGATATAGATACTTCACAGGCAATATCTCCCTCGTTATCCAGATAATCTTATCTTAAGCCATTTTACAGTTGGGGAAACTGTATGAAGAAGTTACAAATTCTGCCCAAAGTCACACGGTTGGGTGAAAAAGACCCAAGCCAAGAGCAAGACTTCCCCCACTATTCCAAGTCACTGCCTAGACAAGTCAGCTGAACACCAAGACTTTGTTTTCTTTTTTGTAATGAAGTGGTTGGATCAGTTCAAGGTTTTCCACTTTTCTCCTAAAGTGCCACTAACGCGTGAGCTACCCCCAGGGGCCTGGGTCGGGTCAGTATGACCTGCCACAAACAGATGCTTCTTTCAAGTCTCGTTTTATTTACAAAAGAAATTCTTGAGAACCTTGCAGTCTTCTTTATACTATATCCTTATTTGAATTGCATATAAGTGCAATTACTTGTGTGTTGTTTTTTTCTTTTTTTTTCCCAAAAGCACTGAGTACAAATAGCGCTCCAGGAAATGCTGACCAGAGTCTATGAAAGTAGAGGAGGCACCAGGACCGTGTCATTCAGCACTCGGGTTACAGGGAGGCTCCAATGCTTTTTATTCTTCTATTTGATTTCAGAGAGAGGAAGGGAGAGAGATAGAAACATCAATGATGAAGGAGAATCATCGATGTCTGCCTCCTGCATGCCCCCCCACCAGGGAAGGAGCCCACAACCCAGGCAGGTACCCTGACAGGGAATCGAATCGTGACCTCTTGTTTCATAGGTCAATGCTCAACTACTGAGCCACACTGGCCAGGCAAGCCTCAAACGTTTGGCCCAATAGTGGTCATCTGTGCAGGGGTATAAGGTGAGACCTCAGCACAAGAATAGTTCCTAAAGGAAATTCATCACCCCCTAGAACTACATGAACCAGAGGATGGAGACAAGATTGGCCTTAAGGGGAAGGGCCTTACAAATACAAGACCTTCCCTGGTCACCCTGGGTATGGATTCCTGCTGGAAACACATCTCCCAGCCGGAGGAGTATGGCCTACGTGATCTTAAAGGTCCCACAGTGATTTTGCTTCCTCGTCACTGTGAAAGTCTTTCAAGACCCATAGGTCAGACAATGGTAGTTCTGGGGAAACAGTTACATTTACACTCACCCGGATGCAGGGACATGAGAAGGAGGAAGAGGCAATGTGTGGTTCCACCACTGACTATGCGACCTTGGCTCTCAGTTGTCTGCTTTGTCCCTGCATAAGAATGGACCCAGGCCATGTGATCACAAAGGCTGTTTTCCATTGTAGGCATAATCCAACATTAAATCTACCAGCCAAGCTGAGATTCTGTGCCGGAGGAGAGAATCGGAGTATGGGAAATCGGGGCTATAGGAGGCTGAGATAATTTCACACGGTTGGCTGCTTGTGTTAAAGCTTAGCTCTGGAGTCATGGCTCAGGTTTGAATTGGAAGCTGCTGCCACACCCATCAGGAATCCTGGATCATGCAAAGTGAAAGGGAGAGAATAAACCATAGGATTCAAGGAAATCTACAGGACTGACAATCCCGTCCACCCAGTGGGGAAAAAGGAGGCTTAATTAATGGCTCATCAGCCCTGGAAGATCAGAGGGGTCACGGGGCAGCTGCAGCTTCCCGGCTGGGACATCCTCCCACGGGGAGGGTCCAGCGGGCACTGACCGAGGCTGTGGGTGTCTGGGATACACCATGCCTCCCACCGTGGCTGACACATTTTAATTAGTTTCTGTCCCTTGGACTTGGGTACTTTTCTCCCCGGGACGTGTGTGTAATTCCTTCAAAGGGTACAGTGAGTGCTGAGAAAAGTCTTTATCATGGTCAGAAGCTGACTCGAGTGGGGTCAGAATGTTGACTTAGAAGATTACTATTTTCCTCAAGTCTGAATAAATCCAGTACCAGACCCAGGCCTTTCAGGTTTCGAGAATTTAATTTAGAGCAATTGATTTATCCATTGTGGACAGGTGGACTCTATAAAGTATTTTCTGAACAGGACTTACAACATGTTTTTCTCTCCTAACATGATCTTAAACACACACACACACACACACACTCACACACCAAAAAGAAACAACCACAGTTGCTGACAAGCTCCCCAGATCTTTGCAGGATCCATTCCCATCAGACAGAGCTCCTGTCACAAGATAATAGGACAGACAATGATGTCCTAGATAAAGAAAAGAGAGGGAGGGGAACTATCACCAACCATCTCCAGGAGGGAGCAGAGATCTGGCTCTGAGAAAGTTGGCTTTTTGATTACTCACAGCCAGCACCAATGGACAGAGAAGATAAGTCAGAAGTCCAGGATAAATTCAAGTTTCTCACTAATTTTTTTTTTTTATTTAGGCAGAGAATTAACATAAAAACACAGTTAGTTAGGACTGAAAGGATGGGACAAGGGTGTGGATTGCAGGTAAAAAGTTAGATTGTCCTTTCTGAGTAAAGGGTGCAGACTGTGCCAGAGAAAGGCATTTGAAAACTATGGAGGGACAGGCAATTAGACACTGAGAGCAAGTGGTCAGCAGACTTCTCTGTAAAAAGTCTAGGCAGCAAACAGCTCGGGCTTTTCAGGCCAAACGCCTCAGACACATCTAGTCAACTCTGACACTGTCGTAGGAAAATATCCATAGACAATGATGAAAAAATGGGTATGTCTGTGTTGCAATAAAACTTTTTAAAAAATCACAGCTGGCATCAGATTTGGTCCACCAGTTCGCTGATCCCTCATCTGAAGTGAAGTGTGATGATTCCATGTTCTCCTTCTTCCATAATTGGCTATTCTATCATGTTTAAATATCTAATGCATAGCTCTCTGGAAAATAATCGCCAGATAAGCCGCACCAAGAATTTAAGACAGGGAGTTAATAATCATACCCATTCCTGTAGTACTGTATGTGTCAGATATGGCTAGGCATTGTGCACATAGTATTTCTTCCTTTTGCCACCATCTGAGTAGGGACCACATTATACTACCATTATTCTCTGAAGTCTGGATACTCTTGGTTTCTGGTAAGCAAGAAGCATTTGCCCTGCCCCTAGGTCGAGAGTGGCCATGTGACTTGCTTTACCTAACAAGATGTGAGCACATGTGATAGATAGCATTCCTGGAAAGAGGTGTCTGGGTTTTTTTTAATCACAGTGACCAGTTCTTAGATGGAATTCTGAGCCAGCAAGGAAGGGTTTACTTTGAAGGGTTGTACAGAGTCTGCAGTGGGCTTCAAATGAGAAAAATTAATTCGTGTTATATTAAGCCATGGAGATTCTGAGTATTTTGTTGTTGTTGTTGATATTGCAGCATTACCTAGACTGATCTCACTGATAAGGAAACTGAGACTAAGCAGGGAATGAACAACTCACTAAGGATATAGAGAAAACATAAATTAAGTGGCCACTATAGGATTAAGCCAAGAACCTTCTGACTCTAAAATCTAATTCATTCTCCACTGTGAAATTGAAAACATGAAGAAATGTGAATTCGCCCTAACCAGTTTGGCTCACTGGATAGAGCATCGGCCTATGGACTGAAAGGTCCCAGGTTCAATTCCAATAAAAGGCATGTACCTTGGTTGTGGGCACATCCCCTGTAGGAGGTGTGCAGGAGGCAGCTGATTAATGTCTCTTTCTCATCGATGTTTCTAACTCTCTATCCCTCTCCCTTCCTCTTTGTAAAAAATAAAAAATCAATAAAATATATTTTTATAAAAAAAGAAAGAAATGTGAGTTCTTCCAGAGAAAAGGAGCCACAGTAATCCTTTCCAAACTGCAATTTACATTTCCTTTGAGGCAGAACCCCGAATCCTTGCCTTGTGCTCTAGGGCCCTGCATCATCTTCCCCTTGCATGTCTTCCCACCTTCTCTCTTCTCCTCCCCTCTGTGCTCCAGCCTCCCTGGACTCCTTTCAGCTCCGTGAAGTTTCCAAGTCCTCTTCCTTAGGGATCTCCCATAGGCAGTTCCCAAGGGCGAGGGTATTTTTACCTCCAGTGGGCCTGGCTGGCTCCTCTTATTCTTTAGGACCAACTTAACTGTTTCTTCCTTAGAAACATCTTCTGTAAACTACACTCAAGAGCTCCCACCCCTGATACCGTTATCTCTGTTACTGAATGCTCCTTCATTCCTTCTTAGTCTTGATTTCGACATAGATTAGCATACCTGTTTGCTTACTTGCTTATTGTCTGACTTTCTCAGGAGGTTCAGAACTGTGCCAGAGTCCTTTAGCCCTGCACACCAAACTCCGCACATACCCAGAGCACAGCAGGCCCGTGCCTCTTCACTTCTTGACTGAGTGAAGGTCAGAACCAAGTTTAATAATTATCTCAGCTATAGATAGGTAGAAAGATAATATATTCGAAGAGCCAGTTTTGACATTTGATAACTATGTGATTCTGAACAGTTTTATTTCAAGCTGTAGAGATCCACTGGTGACAGAATGACAATTACTTCTATGGCGAGTTAGAAATTACCATGGACCGGCCTCCACCCCCCGAATCAAGTAATGGGGATCCACTTTTAAAAAATCAAGCATGTTGGATCTAAGCCAGTAATACTCTGAAGAGATTAAATAATTAAAGTATCACTTCTATGATAAATAGCACCAAATCTGTGTTCATTCAATATCTATTAAAGGCATCACTAACCATTTATTGATTTTTTTTTATAAAAAGACTATACTAATAGAATAAAAAGTTAGACTTAAAGGAAGAAGCAAGCCAGACAGGGAAGCAGTGTCTAAAGCTCTCTAACAGCTATGACCAGGGAAAAGATGCAGGATCTCTCTGAATCGAGGAGGGGGTATGTGCACACTCATGCATGTTTAATCTGAAAAAATGAAGATAATATCCATACATAAGGTTATGAGGAGTAAGTAACAGCAAAAGTGCTAGGGAATTGGTAAAGTTCTCAAGCAAGGCACTATGACGTGGTGGATTGCTCAGAGGTTTTGCAATTCTACGTACTTTAGGTGGAAAAATCAACTATGCCACTCTCTGGCTCTGTGATTATAAATTATTTACCTTTTCTGAGCCTCATTTTCCTGTAAAATGGAGACAATACCCACCACCTCATCTGCTCTCCTAAGTGTTAAAGACTACGGATGTAAGATACGTGGCAGTAGTAGTGCGCTGGCTACTGGTGACCTTTGTTACAAGGTCGGCTGAACAAGCGGTAGTGGGGAGCTGCGGGCTGTGGATTTGTTGGACCTGGAAAGAGTCCAGCTCTTAGACTGTTTGGAGGGCAGGCTGATGCTTCCTCACTTCCTGCATCTGAGATGCTCCAGTGTGACAGGGACACATGCTACTTGCGGGCCACGTTCCACGTCCCCAGGGAAGCAGAAGACAGCAGTGTGGGGACTGGACAGCTTCTTCTGCGCGGCCCTGGAAGAAAGCTCTGTGTTCCTTCTGCCTGAGATGTGCTGTGTAAAGAAGAGGCTTTAATTACTAAAAGTAGCTCAGCCTCTGGCTCCTTCACAAGAGTGGTCACCACCTGATGCTGAGGCAACTGGCTGAATCTGGCTAGCAGAGTGCCTCGGAGAAATAAAAAAGGGAATCGATGGAGGGAACTGGATTGATCAGAGTGTGGTCAAGGAGGCAGGCAAGAAAAATGGCTGCCTCCAGGACAATAGTGTGGCCAGTCAATGCCCACCAGTCAGTCATTGTTGATCATACCTCCTGGCAGGGGACAGCGGATGACTGATAAGACCCCTGGATGACAGCGGCACACACTTCATGCGGCAGGAGATGCCCAGACTCCAGCAGTTACATGCTTTAGATTCAGACTTGCTCTAGATTTGAGTACTAGCCGTGTGTCCTTGAGCACATGCTATCACGTCAATGAACATTTGCCACTACACAGTGTGACAGGACAACCCAGTAAGAAAATGAATGTGAAGAGCAGAGCACAGCACCTGGCCTTTAGGCTAGAGAACAGGCTCGGAGAAGATTGTACGTCCTTGACCATGGCTTGAGTGAGGTTCCAATCTTCGTGAACGTGCATCCAGGTGATGAGCTGGGGAGGACTAGGACTGAGAGCAATGACCACAACAGAAACGTAAACAGTAATGCTAATTATAATCATCATTTTCGGAGATTCCTCTCTGCATAGGCATTATAAAGAGCTGCACCATTTAATGTTCCCAACAACCCTATCAAAACTAAGAATTGGAGAACTTAAGTCAGTGGGTCTCAAATTTCAATGTTCAAAGGAATCTTCTTACAATACAGTATCTGTAGACAAGATCTGAGGCTCAAAATCTCTAATAAAGTCTCAGGTGATGATGATGATGATGATGATGATGATGACGCTGGTCCGCGGACCACATTTTGAGTAGCAGTGGCTTAAGTGACTTACCCAAACTCACCCAATTACCAAGGAGCAGACAATATTTAAACCTAGGTCTCCCTGACTCCAGATTCTATGTTTTTTAGTCTACACAAATAATGCTATTACTGGTGGTAGATTTTAGAGGAAGTGGCCTTGTAGAAATCCTTAAAAGATTGCCCAAGAAGATAGTTCCTCCCACATAAAGACTGCTTTACCGGACAGAAAAGGCTCATTGTCAATGAAGAGCATCCATTTACTTTTGAATTATGTCCTCAGTTTCTTAAAAGCTACTGGATTATGTAAGTATGTGAACTGCTCCCCTTGCTGCCATCTCTACACATTTGCTTAGCAAATCCTTTGGCTCCTAGAGTGTGTAAAGAAATTACCAACGCTGGTTACTAAAATTGAAATGAGGACCTTTTGCCATATCCACTGTAGGCTTGCTGCGACACTGTGTTGGGCCCCATGTCCAAGCTCAAGACTGTGTGTGAGACACAGACTTCCAATGGAAAAGGTGGAACTTGATGGGTCATAAATGCAGGGGACTACTTCCTTAGTCAAAATCAGGGCCAACTTCACATAGAGCAAGCTTCAGTCAACCTTAAGCTCTTGTGATTTTGTATCCAGTAAACATGCTGCTTCAGCACTGACATACTCTTACATTAAGAGAACGTTAAAAAACCAAAAAGAGGATTTAAAAATATGTCATCAAGCCCTAGCTGGTGTGGCTCAGTTGGATGGATATGGTCCTGTGCACCAAAAGGTTGCCGGTTCAATTCCTGGTCAGGGCATATGCCTGGGTTGTGGGCTCGATCCCTAGGGGCATGTAGGAGGCAGCCCACTGTTATCTCTCTCCCTCTCCTTCTTCTAAATCAATTAAAAATCTTTAAAATAAATAATAAAAATGTGTTACACATACATACACATACACACACTCAGTAGCCAGATTATGATTTCTGAATGCATAATACTCTAGCCACTCAGTATGTATGCATATCTGTGTGTGTGTGTGTGCGTGTGTGTGAATTATATATATATATATATATATATATATATATATATATATATATATATATATATTAGAGGCCTAGTGCACAAATTCATGCATATGTGAGGTCCGGCCAGCTTGATCAGGGGGAGGGGACATGAGTGGCTGGCTGGTCTGCCTGCTGGTTGGACTCCTGGTCGAGGGAATAATTTGCATATTAGCCTTTTATTATATAGAATATACAATGAATGGCCATATTATTATGTATTCAGAGATCATAATAATCTGGCCACTCAGCGTGCACGCACACACACACACACACACCCTATCTAATAAAAGAGTAATATGCAAATTGACTATATCTCCACTAAACCCACAAGCCATGCCCACCAGCCAATCAGGAGTGAGTATGCAAATTAACCCAACCAAGCTGGCTATGGCCACAGAGAGAGCAGGAGGAAGGCTTGGGTTGCCCTGGCGATGGAGGAAGCCAAGCTTTCCACACACCGTGGCAGGCCTAGGCCTCCACTTAAGGCTACAAAGTTTCAATTTTAGAAGATAAATAAATTCCAACAGAAATGGCTGTGCCACTGAGCAAGCAGAAGGCTTAGCTCTGCTCCAGGCTACAAAGTTTCAATTGTAGAAGATAAATAAATCCCAGATACTAGGGCCTGCACTTGGGTTGCCAGGGGGCGTGGATGGCCTGCAAACCCCCACAGGCCCCTCACCCAGACCACCCCACACCCAAAGGGAACATCTACCCTGATCTGGGACGCCCTTCAGGGCAAACAAGTTGCCCCCACCCATGCACCAGGACTCTATCCTATTTAATAAAAGAGTAATATGCAGATTCACCATCACTCCAACACACAAGATGACTGCCCCATGTGAACATAAGATGGCCACCACAAGATGGTCAGCAGGGGAGGGCAGTTGGAAGGGACTAGGACAGCAAGAGAGGGCAGTTGTGGGCAATCAGGCCAGCAGGGAAGCAGTTAGGCATGAATCTAGCTGGCAGGGAAGTGGTTAGGGGGTGATTAGGCTGGCAAGCAGAAGCAGTTAGGGGCAATCAGGAAGGCAAGCAGGTGAGCAGTTAGGAGCCAGCAGTCCTGGATTGTGAGAGGGATGTCTGGCAGTCAGACACCCCTCAAGGGGTCCCAGATTTGAGAAGGACCAGGCTGGGCTGAAGGACACCCCCCCATGCACAAATTCTATGCACCGGGCCTCTAGTATGTGTGTGTGTGTGTGTGTGTGTGTGTCCTAGAGTAAACACCAAGAATATTAGAAAAAATATCTAGCAAAAAATATTTTAAAAATCAATATGTTATACTAGAAAATATCCACGTAGTAAAAGTAAACAGAAAACTGTAGAAGAGGCACAGAGGAACAGAATAGCAGCAGACAGACAGGGAGTGGATTTAATCATGACAGTCCTTACATGTGGCTGATCTTGCCACATGTGACCAAGCTGAATACACTCTGTTTTGTTTCAATTTTTCAAAGGAAGTCAAGTATGCACTCAAGTCCTACAGGGATAGCATATGTTGTACTTAAATGATAAAACTCTGTAAGAATGATCCTTAAAGTTAGGTGCACTTTTAATAGTCAAATATATTAACCAATGTAATACTGTGAGAAAAATAAATGAGAACCATGTTACCCAGGAGGAGACAAACTATAACAGAAAGGCAAGGCGGCCTAGTGGTGGAGAGAAAGGCCAGTAAAGCCTCATTTGGATTTAAGTCTCAGCCCTCCCACTTACTGCCTAAAACCCCAGGCAGTTCCTTATCCTCCGTGCCTTAATTGCTCCACCTATAAAATTAAGATTTTTGAGGATAATAATAGGACCCACTCATAAAATTAAGTGTGCAAAGGAAATGAGTTAATATCTCTAAAATGCTCAAAAACATGCAAGTTCTGCCCAAGTGCTTGCTGTTAATCAGTCAGTATGATGATATTCATAATTTACATGAAGCATCCAAAGGACTCAACAGCCTAATCTCCAGAACTAATAACAAGGGAGCCCAGAAAGTTCTCAAAGCAGCATCAACATAAAAGAATCGACTGCATTTCTTCACATGTATAATCATCAATGCCATCACATAAAAAAAGAAAAAAAGAACAGCCGAGACCAGTTTGGCTCAGTGGATAGAGGGCTTGCGGACTGAAAGGTCCCAGGTTCGATTCCGGTTAGGGGCATGTACCTTGCTTGCGGGCACATCTCCACTGTGGGGCGTGCAGGAGGCGGCTGATCCATGTCTCTCTCTCTCATCCATGTTTCTGACTTTCTATCCCTCTCCCTTCCTCTCTGTAAAAAATCAATAAAATATATTTTTTAAAAAAAAAGAACAAAAGAAGAGTCATTGACCTGTCCATCTGGAAAGACGCTGGAAGCATCTGAGTAGAAGGAATCAGAGGATGACTTAAATGTGGAAATGAGGAGAGAGAGCAGTGATGCTCCCAGGCTGGGCCCTCCGTGTTTACACAGCAGAGATACAAAAGGGAGGTCCAGATTATCTCAGATTGCCTTGCACTTCCAAGGCTGTTGACAGGTCAGCGGAACTCACAAGGCCAGCGAGCATGTCCACGACTGGAAATTGTCCTTAGGGTCCCCAGAGCAGGAAACATAACAGGAAATGCACGTCTTAAGTCTCTGCTTTTCAACATCCCCAAACCTCAATCTATCCAGCCTGCCATGCCCCATATCCTCCTCTGTTTTCCCAGCGTTTGTTTCCTCTGAAGAGAATTCCTTTTCCCCTTCTCCGTCAAACTCCTATTTATCCTTCAAGATCTGCTTCAAATGGCATCTTCTTATCTCCTTGGCAAATCCTTGCCTGGCTCCCCCATGGTGAGTCAAAAACGCCCTGCCTTGCTCTGTTCGTATTGCATTTGTGTTTTGACTGAAAGGAGAATTAAGAGACTGGAAAACCTGAACAAGACATTTCTATTCAGCAAGTAACTGGTCAATTTACTCCCTGACTTTCTTTCTTCAGATGCAACTAGATAGATCCAGAGTGCACCCCCTATTTCTTCCCGAGCAGGCATGGGTATTTGGGATAAGAACAAACTCCCCAGACCCCCAGACAGGAGAATCCTCCCCTCGACTTTTCTGCAACCGACTCCCAGATGAGGATTTGCAGAATGTTCTTAGCTCCCTGGGAACACGAGGGAAAAGGTCTTTAGAGAGGAAACAAAGTAAACAGAGAGATAGAGACACAGTGTTGTCTTAAATCCTTCATCCCTTGGAATTTGGGCTCAGGGCAGACGCTTGCAAAGTAATGTTCAAGTGAGAGCAGGAAAGGATCAACTATTCCCAGGCAACCCAAGGCAGATATGAAATGCCGAGGGATGTGCTCAGCTTACTCTGATGCCGCAGACTCTGGGGCCATGTTTAGCAAATCTAAACGAAAAACTGCTTTGGCTTCAATAGAAAGAGAGCTGAAAGTGGTGCAAGATGACAATCCCCAAACTTGATATCATCTTTCCCTTTGAGGTAAATCACCAATCTATAAAGACACAGATTCCCAAGACACTTCTATTCAAAAACTCTCTCTTCTTCCTTCCCTTCATTCATTCAAAAATATCGAACAACACTAGAATATGGTGGGAGCTGATGGGGATGCAGCACTTGACCTCACTGAGCTTACAGTGTAGAGGTAGAGTCAACAACAAACTCATGATCTCAAAAATAACTATGGAATGATATAAAAATGCATAACTGAGGAATTAACCTAGCTCACAGATGGCTAGAGAGCACACAGGGACAGACTCCCTGGGAAATGATACTGACACTGAAATTGAAGCATGAGTAGATTCTTCCAGGTCAAGAGTGGGGTCAAGAGCATGCAGGCCATCACAGTAGCATGTAGAAAAGCCCTAAGGTGATTTCAGGTGCCAAGATATGGAAGCAACCTAAATGTCCATCAATAGATGAATAGGTAACAGAGATGTGATATATACTGTATAAAGAATGGAATATTGCTCAGCCATAAAAATAATGAAATCCTGCCATTTGCAATAACATGAATGGGCCTAAAGGATATTATGCTAAATGAAATAAATCACAGAGAAAAACAAATACCATATGATTTCATTTATATGTGGAATCTAAAAAGCGAAACAAATGAACGTCCAAAACAAAACTGCATCAGACTTATATATATAGGAAACAATTGGGGTTGAAAGGCAGGTGAAATAGGTGAAAAAGATTAAGAGGTACAAACTTCCAGTAATAAAATGAATAAGTCATGGGGAATATAGTCAGTAATATACTGTAATAACTATACTATATGGTGTCAAACTAACTATTGTGGTGATTACTTTGTAATGTATATCAATATCAAATCACAACTGTGTATACTGAAATAATAGGATGTTATATGCCGACTAGAGGCCAGGTGCACAAAATTCGTGCATGGGGGGCAGGAGGTGTCCCTCAATCCAGCCTGCACCTTGTCCAATCTGGGACCTCTTGAGGGATATCTGAGTGCCCATTTAAACATCCCTCTCACAATCCAGGACTGCTGGCTCCCAACCGCTCGCCTGCCTGCCTGCCTGCCTGATGGCCCATAACTGCTTCTGCCTGCCAGCCTCATCACCCCCTAATCATTCCCCTGCCAGCCTGATCAATGGCTAGCCACTCTCCTGCCAGCCTGATTGCCCCTAACTGCCCTCCCCTGCCATCCTGGTCACCCCCACTACCCTCCCCAGAAGGCCTAGTCCCCCCCAACTGCCCTCCCCTGTAGGCCTGGTCTCCTCAAACTTCCCTCCCCTGCAGGCCTGATCACCCTTAACTGCCCTCCCTTGCTGCCTGGTAGCCCCTAACTATTCTCCCCTAGAGGCCTGGTCAACCCCAACTACCCTCCCTTATAGGCCTGGTCAACCCTAACTGCCCTCCCCTGATGGCCTGGCTCCCCCCAACTGCCTTCCCATGCTAGTCTGATCACCCATAACTGCCCTCCCCTGCTGGCCTGATCGCCCGTAACTGCCCTCCTCTGCTGGCCATCTTGTGTCCACATGGGGGCAGCCATCTTTGACCACATCGGGGAGGCCATCTTGTGTGTTGGAGTGATGGTCAATTTGCCTATTACTTTTATTAGATAGGATTACATTTCAATTAAAAATAGACTCTAAGATGGGAGGGAGTTGGACAATTTCAAGACATAAGAGAAAGTCAGCACCACAATAACAGCACATGCTGGTGAAGAGTGGCACACTCTGAAGTTGATAGTGAGGAAGAGACCATATCTTCGAGGCCTTATAGCCCATGTGAAAAATTACAAACTTAATACTTGAAGCAACTAAGCTGGAGGATGTCAGTATTTGCATTTCAGAATTTCTTCCCAACAAGGTTTTATTTCATAGCTGTGTTCCCACTCCTTACTGAAGTCCCAAAACTACTCTTTCTCATGCATTTACCTCAACATTATCAACTTACAATGCACCTTTTTTTCTTTTTTGCCCACAACCCATTTCTTTAAAATATTATATCTTATACTGTGTTATTTTTTTCAGTGTAATAATCTTGCCTTTTTATAAGATGTGGAATTTCCTTCAGAATAGGAATCACCAACTCTTTGTGTTAGAAAATGACCTAGCAATCATTTAGCCTAAATATTCAGGAAATTTAAAAATGACCTTGAACCATTTATGAGAAAAGAGATTATGTGTTCGCTACCTGAATACTTCTCTGAGATGGGGCACTTCTTACCTCTGATATCTCTAAATGAAACTCACCCCTTATGGCTCTACGTCTGCCACATTACATTATATAAGAACTAGAGGCCCAGTGCACAGAATTCATGCATGGGTGGGGTCCCTAGGCCTGGCTGGAGATGAGGGCTGGTCAGGTTCCATGCCTCCCTGCGCCCGACCCCATCCTCCTTCCCTCACCACCCTTGTCTGCTGCCACCCATTCCAGCTCCCCAACCCAGCCCAGGGGGAGGGACTGGGAGGTTGGCAAGCAGGCCCCATCAGCAACTGGGGCCTGTGGGCTAGGGGAAGACCTTGCAATGAGTGTCTGCCTCCTGGTGGTCAGTACACGCCATAGTGACTGGTTGTTCTGGTCATTAAATCCTTACACTCACTTAGGCATATATATATACATATATATATATATATATATGTGTGTGTGTGTGTATATATATATATGTGTATATATACACACATATATATATATATATATATATATATACACATATATATATATATATACACACACACATATATATATATTTCTCCAGAATGCCTTCCTCATTCCTCTTCCCATGTGAAGATGAAGATATCCACTCTAATTCTTTCTCCATACCACCAGGAGTGTGGGACTTCCTATGCTCAGTTCTGATAAACCCCTTTGTGATGGATTTGTATTATGCCATCTTAACTGGCACAACATTTCTCAGAATTCACTGGAAACTTCAAAACAAAGGTGGGCCAGAGACATATCTTGAATGACTTGGAAGGCAAAACTAAGGAAGTATTCCTATTTTTTTTTTTTTTTTTTTTACATTTGGAGGACCATTACAGGGCCCAAGTTGCTCTTATACCGTTCAATGGTTAATTGCACGCGGTGCGCAGACATCTGGTCAGACACTATTCTGGGTGTGTCTGTTAGGCTGTTTCTGGGAGAGCTTAACCTATAAATCAGTACACTGGGTAAAGCAGATTGCCCTGCCCAGTGTGAGTGGGCATCATCCAATCAGCTGAAGACTTCAATAGAACAAAAAAGCTGATTCAAAATATGTAAGAGGGAACGCTTCCTGCCTGCTGGATGGCTTTCAAGCTGGGACACCATCAGTTCCTGCTTCCAGACTCCAGCTGAAACACCATGGGCTCTCCCTGGAATTATACCATTGGCTCTCCTGGTCTCCAGCTTGCTGACTGCAGACCTGTCAGCCTCCATAACCCCAGGAACCAATCTCATGCATCTATATTCTGTTGGCTCTTTCTGGAGAACCCTGGTACACGGCTCTGCATGCTGTGCTCATCTGCTGGTTCACCTGGTTGGTGTGGGGTTGCAGCCAGGCCACAGGCTCTTCCAGCTTTCATGAACTTCCTCCTGTAACTTTTGCCATTCCTAGGACAGGCGTGCATTTGGCTAGGACATAGAATGCCAGCCTCCATCAAAGTTGAAGGAGAGGCAGTGAGAGACTAACATGGTTTCCAGTCTCTCCTCAGGATTCCTCTCATGCTCAGAGATTCGGTTTGTTCTTCCTTCTTCCATTTTATGTTCATCTTCACTTCCCAGCCACCTGCCCTGCTGACCTCAGGCTCCATCTGCAGACACAGAAGCAAGAACTTCCCACAGACTATTTAACCAGCTCCTGAGATCTCGTAAGGTCCTGTCCCTGTAATAAACATTGTGCTTCTCTGATCAAACCTTGACTGACTTCCCTTCAATCATTTCCCTCAGTGCATCCAGGCTAAAGCCCTGAGTGTGATTTGAAGAAGGGTCCTCCTTACTCTCTTCCATCAGGCTACCCTCCTCAACTCTCACCCTCTATCTTTACCCACATGGCCTTTTATTTTCCTATCCCTAAATATATATGCCACGTGTTTCCACACATGCTCTTCCTTCTGCCTGAAATATTTTCTTTTGTCAGCTTCTGTGGCATTCAGGTCTTAACATATGCATCCCTTCTCAGAAAAGTCTCTAAAAAATATATAGAATTAGAAAACTGGTGCCTTATAGAACTCTCTAGCATATCTCCTTACAATTATAATGATTTAGTATACAAGTATGTAATTTTAAATATCTATCTTGCTAAACAGCCATGTCTATTCTTTCTTACTGCAGCTCCTCATGACATCTGAAACACTTAGTGCCCAGGACTGGTGGAATACTCTGGATGCTGCTACCTTCCTTCTTAGTCTTCTGCCTTCCTGGAAAAACCAAATATGCATCCTTCAGCTATTCATAGTGAGTTCTGTTTATTCTTCTTTCTCCATCATGAAGATATCATGGACTTACTGATTGCATTTTGCTATCAACAGTTTCATGATGAGAATCAGACCTTTTGTTTCCCAATTAACTTGGTCTTCCTATTAGTCAAATTGCTGAATTTTTTTATCACAAATATTTGGCAATTTATTCAATCCAAACTCACAAGTTCATTGACAACTCTGCCTAGTACATCCATCCTATGAATGACCTTGAGTAGTAGCTATGTCAACTTCATCAGGAATGCTATGGGATTACTGCATCACCTATTTTTCTAGTTGATTCAAAAATATGTTTTATGGTGGAACATGCAAGAAATATGACTAGGGCTCCATTTAAATTATCTTAATAGTTTGATTATTCATAAAAATGAATAATCATAACAAAACTGGTGTGTGTTTCTTTTTTATTAACCATCACCTGTGGATATTTTTCCACTGATTTTTAAAGAGAGTGGAAGTAAGGGGAGAGAAAAAGAGCAACATCAATGTGAGAGGGACACATCGATTGGTTGCCTCCAGCACACACTCTGACCAGGGCAGAGGATCAAGTTGTGCCCTTGACTGGAATAAAGTCTGGGACACTTCAGACCACATCAGAATGCTCTATCCACTGAGCCAAACCAGCTAAAGCTTCTATTTTTACTTTTTAATTGACTTTTAGTAAAATGCCTTACTTCCACAGTTTGTTTATTTATTTTTTGAGAATGCTACTGGGAAGGGTAGAATGAGTAGAGAGTTTACGGTTTTAGGTATTTTTGAAGGAATGAAAACTTATATAATCTTTTCAACATGTCTTCCATTTTCTGTTTTTCTCTAACCTCGATTTCTTATACTCATGTTTCAAGGAATTTTTTTTTTATTGCTTTCTACACATTAACCATTGAGGAGTTTGAAAAACCCTTCCAGATGGGAAATATATATGAAAAATCTCCTCTCGGTGAAAAATAAATCCCCCAAATTGAGGCATGTGATGAAATACCTAATTCACTCCAACTATACTGGTCATATGGCTGCAACATTATAATGCCAGATGACTCTTTTAGCACCATGGACAACAGCTGGCCTTCCATCAGGAATGTCTAAAATGAACACAATGCAATCCTTTTCCAATAAAAATTTGGCTAGTGTTTGCAGTCCACTGCATGCCATACTCTTCATATCCATGCTCAGCAATTAGTGACTTTTTTAATAAGAAGCTTTAAAAGTATTTTATTACATTTATTCTCCAGAAATCTGGATTGCTACATGCCACCACCGAACATTGGAAAAGCTCCTTCAAGAGTCATTCAATTGCAACATTAAAAATCATTTTCCCAGGCTTCAAATTCTGTGACCTCTGAAATTTTGACACTAAGAATTATGTCCCCTTTTGGGGACTTTTTTCCCCTTTTGTTGCCCCCTCCCCATAACCATAATATACCATTGTTATTCTGCAGCCTCTTCCCATCTTTAACCTCTTTTTACTTATTTCATCTCCTAAGTGCATTCCTCTTCCCCAGAGCAAGTCATTTTCATTATTGTCCTCACTCAGAGCACTCTTTTCCTTGGGAATCTCTTCCAGCCCCGTACTTTGCACCTTTCCCTCTACAATGATCATTCCGACCTTTCTTATTCTGCCTCTGACCATAAGCACATTGCCACATTTCCAACAACACAATGGATCTTTTCAACTGGGTGTGGCTAACTCAGTATCTCTAAAATAGAATTTATTTTCTCTTCAAAAGCCTGCATATCTTTATTCTGTTTCCCATTTATGTTTTTTTCCCCTGTGCTTTCCTCTTTTACTAAACTCATTTCATGCCTAAAGGTTATATACTTTATGCCCTTCTCTCACATCTAAACAAGTGTCTAGTTACTTCATGTGACTCCATGATAAGACTGCCCAGGCTAACCAGAACAATTCACTACTTGCCTGGATTTCAGTCCCCATAGGACAGTGGTTTTCAACCTTCCTAATGCCGCGACCCTTTAATACAGTTCCTCATGTTGTAGTGACCCCCCAACCATAAAATTATTGCTACTTCATAACTGTAATTTTGCTACTATTACGAATCATAATGTAAGTATCTATTTTCCGATGGTCTTAGGCGACCCCTGTGAAAGTGTCGTTCGACCCCCAAAGGGGTCGCCACCCACAGGTTGAGAACCACTGCCGTAGGAGGAAGCAAATGTGGTTCTCTTTCACCACATTTTATTTTTCTGTAGGGATGTGTCTTGCTCCAAGTTCAGGAAATACTTCTATTTCACAGAAGTTTCTCATGCTCTTTTCAATGTGTCTACCACCCTATTTCAGGCCTCTTGCCTGTCTCTTACAGGAAGTCAGTGTAGTCCAAGGAACTCAAGCTAAGAAACCCCATATTAAAAACGTGAGTTTTAATACTGCCTCTCACACTACCTCTGTGTGAATTCTGATGGCCTCCAAGTTGCCCCAGGTATACAAAGGGGACGAGAATAAAAGTGTAATATATTTGTCATGAGAACGAAAGGAGTTGGCATAACAGAGCCAAGCTCCTAGCACAGTCAGCAAACTCTTTAGTCAACAGAGCCAAATATCAACAGTATAACGACTGAAATTTCTTTTGAGAGCCAAATTTTTTAAACTTAAACTTGTTCTAACGCCACTTCTTCAAAATAGACTCACCCACGCTGTGGTATTTTGTGGAAGAGCCACACTCAAGGGGCTAAAGAGCCGCATGTGGCTCGCAAGCCACGGTTTGCCAACCACTGTCCCAGCACATGAAGGACTTCCGAGAACACTAGTTTCCTTCCTTTTCCCATCCTAACCTGGATCTCTGTTTCCAGTCTTTCCATTCTAACCCATACCAAGCAGTACTGCCAAATGGATCTTTTTCTACTGATCTTCCAATTGTTCTACTGTGCTCCCACTCTCTGCAAAATAACATTCAAAGTCCTTAACCAGGCATCCAAAGCTATCAGTTAACTGGCCCCAATCTACACTTCCAATTTAATTTTCCACTCTACTTCATCGAAACTACAGAGAATGCTATCCTAAACCTTGCATTTCCTAACATCAGGCCTGTTCACGCCGTTTTTATTTGTTTTCTTAAAACCAGAAATGCCCTTCACATCTCCAAATACATGTTTTAAGTCCTAGCTCAGAATCTATCTCCATTATTATTTCCACGATTCCTTCGCTAAGTAAGACTTCCTTTCGTTCAAAATCTCTGCAGTGATTTAAATTTGCTTTTCCGATGCCACGGGATCTGTTTTATTTATGATTGTCATTTCATACACCGTACAGGCTTCTATGTTCTCTAAATGCAGAAAGCACGTGACAACCATCTCCACATTTCCCACACTACCTAATATAAGATCTTTTGTACTGTAAATGCTCAATTAATACTTGGTCTAGCAAAAATACTGTGTCAATTATCTTTATATCTCTTCAGACCATCTCGTTAGTGAGAAACTCTTGCAATCACGAAAGGGTCTAACTGATGAAGCATTTGAGGTTCCCCAACCTTGAAGCCACATACAAGCCACAAGGGTAATAATATGTGGTAAAGGGTAAACATGTTTGCTTTCCCCTCTGGGGAATGAAATTTAAGGAAGTAGTGAATTACCTCAGTTAGTATAGGAAGTCTTGCTATTGCCTTTATTTTTGAAATGTCACTAGACACAAACAAGAGAAGCAACAAGCCCTAGGGATGAAGTACCAAGTTATTAAAGTCATCATCCCAACTCTCCTCATAACCTTCCTTTCTCCGTTCCATTCCTGTTGTTGGAAGGATGGCGACACTATTTTGTAGGGAGGAAGGCTGAATTGGGCAAGTAGCCTGGGTAAATATGATTTATGAAATCTTGGGGAAAGCACATATGTAATACCTTAATCAATATTAAAAAAAATAATAAATAAAAAATAGAGTCCTAACTGGTTTGGTCCAGTGGATAGAGTGTCAACCTGCTGACTGAAAGGTCCCAGGTTCAAGTCCAGTCAAGGGCATGTACCTTGGTTGCGGAGTGTGCAGGAGGGAGCTGAATCAATGTTTCTCTCTCATCAATGTTTCTAACTCGCTATTCCTCTTCCTCTCCCTTACTCTGTAAAAACAAAACAATAAAATATATATTTTTAAAATAATAAAGAAATCTTGGCAAAGATTTATCTGGAGACAAGCTTGGATTGGGACTTGGTCTGCCTCTACAGAGTAAGGGATATCTTGTAACCAATAAAATCCCATAGGATTACATTTGGTCCATATTTTGCAGTAAATCCCATGATTTCCAAAGGTCCACAGCCATAGGGACGAGGGCCCTAGTTGCTGTATCAGAAGGTATTAAGAAATGTAGATGTAACCATCAATAAGTTGGGGCAATGGATGGAAGAGGAAGAAGATGGATAGGATAAGGTGAGCATTACATCATCCTTGAGAGAAAGCCTTAATCTGTCTTCTCTCCTTCCCTGCTCATCCACAGACAACAAAGACCAGGGCCTCCTGGCAGGTGACTGAAGCACATGAGATAGATGTTCTGAGGCACCTACCAAGGCATTCCCACCTAGACAGTCCATGGGTCCTAACGGTCTCTTTTCTTTGCCTTTGTGCTGCCTTAGTTTGGTCCAGGAGGTAGCTTCTGTTTAGGAAAGGCATTTAATGCAGGGTCAGGCGAGACAATGGTTAGAGACAGGGACCTGCATGCTGGGCTTCCTAGGGCCCCAAATTGGGAGCAGTATGCCTTTAGGCTCTCCCTAAGTGGTCCAGGCCCAGGAAAGAAAGCCAGACTCCAAAGCAGACCCTCCAACAAAGACTATTAAGTGTTTTATTTTTCCGCAACTAGCCGAACAGTGTAGCCTAATGGTTAAAAGACAGCCTGCTATGATTTGAATCCTGAATCAGCCACTACTTAGCCGTGTGGCTTTGAATGTACCTGTGCTTCAGTTTCTTCAGCTGTAACATGGAAATAACAGCAGCAACCTACTTCTTCTGTGAGCTGTTGTGAGAAGTAAATAAGCTAACTCACATACAGTGGTACCTCGAGATACGAGTTTAATTCGTTCTGTAACCTTGAGGCGTGGGAAACTTTGAGACGCTCGAGTCACAGTAAACTGCTGGGTCGTGTGCAGCCAGCCGATCCGTGCGGTTACTCCTATCTCAAATGTTGCTCGTATTTCAAAGCAAAATCGCTTGCTCGACGGCTAGTATCTCAAAAATCTCGTATGTTAGGGCACTCGTATCTCGAGGTACCACTGTAACTCATTTGAAACAGTGTCTGTTCCTTACGTTCTAATAAAGGTTTGCTTTTATTCGTTATTTCCTTGCTCCTGGCTCCCTGATGGCATCTGGTTGGAGTTCAGCAGGACGAGGGTGCGAAACGATCGTCCAGCAGACAGTCCTACTGCACTTGAATTATCCTCACTAAATTGAATGTGAGGATGACTCTCCACAGGTTCATTAAGTCAGGATTGATTCACAAATGTTAGACGCCGCATATCATGCATTTTACTCAAGAGACAGGTTGAAGTTCTCTCCCCGGTAATCAACACCAATTAAATGATGGTCCTTGAACACGGAAGCATAAATGGGAACCCTGATGCATAAACTAACTGGTAACGGTCCATCCATTCGGTGGACATATGGGCTTCCGCTGCAATCTCTTCCTTGGAAAGTGTTTCATAATTAAACCAGTTTACTTGCCTAAAAAAAAAATATGTTGATTTGTGTGACTTGCATCACAGTATTTGGAAAGCATCACTTAAAAAACAAATTGTGTTCTAGGCAAAAAAGCGAAGTCTACCTAACTCACAAACAACAGAGGGGCGGGCAGTTGATCAAGGAGTGCGGTCAGTGATATACTGGGTATGGCTTACAGGTATCTAAACCCACATTTCCTTAATTATCATGATAATGAGGCCAGGCTCTGGACTCAGGCTAAATGATGTGGCTAATGGTGACGGAAGCCTTTTCCTGAAGGCAGATTTACACTCTCATATTGGCAGAATCAACTATTTGCTTTGTGATTGTGGAAACATTTGGAGAGAAACATTAATTTTCCATCCATTAACTTTGGTGGATATAAACACCCCAGAGGGGGAAATGTGTGAAGCCGCTTAACAACCTTTTGGCTGTTAGGCAGGTACAAATGTTTTGAAAACATTTTTCTTTGCAAAGGAAAAGAAAAAAAATAGAAAAGGAAAAGCAACTATTCAGTCCGGGAACATCGGGTCTTTTAGAGGTTTCTGTAAATGCTCACACCACTCAAAATACAGCGCTTTTCTGTAGACCTGGCCTGTTTGCTTTATTCACTATCTGGGTATAAATTAACCCGACAGTCCAAATACTGACTAACAGGGCTGCTTTTTTTTAATTATATATTTTATCCTCTGTAAGCTAGATGCATTAGACTAATAATGACTGAGGAAAGGAGAAAATTGTGGGCTGAGGAGACAGAAAAGTAAGTGGATGAAATAACAAAAGTGATTTTATTTTTACACCAAAACATTTAGAATAACTAAAACTAAGTCCAAATCACTGGGGACTGATAATTCCATGTATCCTGGAAGAGAAGAGTTCTCCTGGGGGAAGATGGACACTGGAGGAAGGTCAGATCTCTGTTCTGGGATGGAACTGACCAAGGGGGAGAGAAAGCTGAATGACCCTAAACACCTGTTCATCCGCCACAACACAGAGCATCATCAATCAGCTCCTGCAGACGATGCCCTGTGCTGGACAGGAAGGATACTTAACTGAGGAAGACAGATGTGGCCCCTTTCCTCCTACAGCTTAAAGTTTGGTGGAGAACAAGGAAGTTAGAAAACTAAACTCACAATAAAACAGTAACAATCATGATGTGTGCCACAGAGAAAGCACAGTATGATAGCATGGACCGGGGTGGTCTAGACTGGCAGGGAGTCTGGAAATGCTTCCCTGAAGAAGGGATGTGTAATTTGAGGTCATGGAAGTTCATAAGCATGACTAAGTGTGTGGGGGTTGGGAGTAGAAAGGGTTGGTGAGAAGAAAATGATCCATGCAAAGGCACTAGGGCAGAAAGGAACTTGATATATAGGAAAACCCAGGAGGTGAAGAAAGAAAGTAGAGGGGAGTGGGGATGGGAACGGGTCTGGGAAGGAGGTGGGGCTGAGAAGACAAGGCCCTGTAGATTAATCAGGAGAAGAATTGGGATTTGGAGGCTTTGGGGAGATTGAGGCAGGAGAGAGACACAATCATATTTGTACAAATAATGAATCTGAGGGAGCAATGGCTGGGCTGAGAAAGTGATTAGGAACCTGTGGTGTGGTTCAGGAGAGAGACAATGGTTACATGGAAAGGAATGGCAATGAGGATGCAGACAAGTAAAAAGATGGGAGGTGGATACTAATAGGGATTTTGGACTTGGAGCCAGTGCTGGTGGGGAAAAGCCCCACTTCTACCATGCTCCCTTCTCCCAGAAATAGAAGTAGGTTTTCCTTTGAAAACTGAACATATCAATGACTTTGAACCCAAGCTTTTCCTTACATGCAAGTTTTTCTGCACACCTGACACACAGCATATGAGGAAGCAAATAAATGCTCAGCACAATTAACCACAGCTTACTCTCCGTTTCCTTGGTTTGCGCACAAAGCTCTGGCTAACCGAGGAATGCACAGCACGCCCTATGCTGCTTGCTAATCTCCAGAACCATCTACACAACATGTGAGAGAGAGAAAGAGTGACAGAGCAGCGGAAGGCAGAGGGACAGGGCCTGTCTGCAGCTGGTCAAGGTGCTGGGTGTGAATCCCTGACACACCTCCATACTCTCAGCTAAGAGAGAAGTTGAGCACATGGATTTGGGGAGTCACGTGATCTTGGGTTTTGTTCATTTGCTGCTTTTTGATGTGTAGCCCACGTATGAGCAAAATCATACACTTGTCCTTTTCCATCTGATTTACTTCATTTAGCGTAATGCTCTCAAGATCCATCCATGTTATTACAAAGGGCAACGTTTCACCTCTTTTTATGACTGAGAGGTATTCCATCATGGAAAGGGCTGTGGGGGGAGGATGAATGGGATGCGGGAAGTCAAATACATGGCGATGAAAGGAGACTAGACTTCAGGTGGTGAGCATGCAATGGAATACACAGATGTTTAGAAAGCTGCACATATGAAATTCATATTATGTTATTAACCAAGATTATCCCAATACATTTAATTTGTTTTAAATGTTGGTGGGTATAAAACCCGGCCCTAATTTTCTAAGTGTGTGAGCTGAGCCTGCGCCTGTTGCTTATGTGCTTTGAGACGCAGTAATTTCATATGAGAAACCAAGACCGAACAGCCCCCTCACGTGGTCATCACAGCCATTAGAGAAAATCGCACAGGAAGTGCTGAGCGACTCACCTCAACCAATGACTTTTCTATGAGTTTTATTCTCTCATCGGTATGCTGAAAAAGCAATCATTTTCCTACTTCAAAGAGTTGTAAAGGTCCCAAAGTGAATGCATGTAAAATGTTTATAATTTTTAAAGAAATTACTCATGATCCTTATTAGTATTGCTATGCTATTTATTTTAGAGATAAATCCTTATTAGTATTGCTATGCTATTTATTTTAGAGATAAATACTAAGGTTGAGCCTCCTCACTCTTTTTTAGCAAATAAACAAGCACTCCAGAATCTGGGGTTCCTTTCGTCTACTGCTTCAGCATCCCTACCCTGCAGACTGTTAGACGTAGCTACAGGAGGCGTGTGGGATTGCATTATACCCACAATGACTTCAGAGCAAATCACGGCATCTATTTTCTCCAGGTAAATCCAGCATGTCAGCTTGTTGACTTGTAACCTTCTTTTTTCATGTGGCTATAAAAGCAGAATGTAGACAGGGAAAATGCATTCTTGCTAGGTAATAAAGGGTTTAGGTTTTGTAATGCTTTTATTGTATTATCCATCTGCAATTACTATGTTCTATAAAACATCTCTGCTTAATATGCACCTCTAGGTGTGGACATGCCTAATTTGTGATTCAGTCTACTTGAAGATGGGTGGAAAGTCTTTCTTGACAACTAAGAAGAGTGGAGGGGGTGGTCACCATGTGGATAGGCACTGACCATGCTCCCCAATTAGCCCTCCCATAGCTATCCAGTGCCTGGAATTTAATTATTAAAAGTAATTTCTTTGGTCCCTGGCAGGATGTCAGTGGTAGAAGCAATAAAATGCAAGAGCTGGAAGTACCTGAGAAATCATTTGATCCAACTTCCTAAGTTTATAGGTGAGCAAATTCTGGCTCTATAGGAAGGCCTTGGCCTCCCTTCAAGGTCAAATGCTGAAGTAGGGACCCAGCCCAATCTAAACAGCCAGGCTCCTGGCATGGAGTCCAGCAAGATTCTTCCTGACCAAGCAACTCTCCTGATGCTCCGAGGTCCCATGAACCCGAGAGAAGCCTTCGTCTGCATTCATCCCTGGGAAAGTCAGAACTTCTGCTTATGCTCCGACTATTTTTGGTGCCCCAACGGCCCCGGGGATAAAGTAGAGATGCTGATGTTTTATGTTTCTTTAAAAGACAGAACCCAACTTGCTGAAACATAAAAATTAAAAAATCACAAATATAACAGCTATTATAAAGAAGACGACCTGGCAGAAAATGCAATCCCTTGAAGAGGAAATGGGATTAAGCAAGTGATGAGGCAAAGGCATGAATCAGCAGAGGATGTTTTTGAACTGAGAAGTGGACGTGCCTGCGCTCTGTGGAACGAAATGGCAGGTAAACTGTTGTCGGATGTGGGAATGCATTTCCTCTGCAGAAATATCACCTTGCCTGCGCACCTTCCATTTAGTGAAGAAATACAGAGGATCTGTCAGTAACTGGGTGGGGTGGGGAGGTGGTACCAGCTCATAATGGCTAAGATGTTGAGCACCTATTGATACTGAGAGCTCTGGATACGGGGCCTTCAATCCTTGCAACAAATCTGTGATGTCCACATCCTTCTTATCCCCATATCGCAGGTGAGAAACCTAAGGCTCAGAGTTTTGACCATAGTCACAAAACCAGGAGAGGATTTGCAACCCTGTCAGTCAGCTTTCCAAAACCCCAGTCATTTTAACAGCTTCCAAATCAGTATCTCCTAACTCTCAGGCCAATCTGAGCAGACCTTTCCATTCTTGGCTAAGCTTCAAAAGTCCTGTGTCTCTGATTCTTCATTTCTTAAACGGCTGTTGTCAAGGTAAGAATGAGACGGTGAGTGTGAACTCCTGTAACTAGGACCTGCGGTCCTCACTGTTATCATCCTGCAGTATTGGTGGACACACCTCACTAAGAAAAAGGTATTTCGCAGAAAATCATGCTTGCGTGAACATTTTGAGGATAAATTAGAAAATCCCTTGAGAGGCTTTCTATAATGGCCTTTAAGTAATACAAGTAATGGCTTATAGGGGAAGAGAAGTTGCACTGAAGTATTATTAAATACATTTTAAAAACCTTTAAATCTCAGGGGGAAAAAAATCTCCAATTTACACATGAGATATAACGGCATTAAGGAAAGAAATGTTTGTTTTCCTTGGTTACAGAGAATGACCAGCAGGAGAGGGTTATGCCAGAGAAAAGCTCTGGGTGCGAGGGCACTTTGGCTCCGCCCCCCACCAACTATGTGACTTGCAGCAAACCACGCTGCCTCTCTGAACCTCACATTCCTATAATATTTCACAGGTCTGGGCAAGACATAGTTCTACAAGATATACTGCTCCTTGTGCTGATCTCTCCTCGGCCTGAAAAAGTAGCAGGCACGCGGTCCCATTCATTTCGCACGTCTGTTTGTCTGCCATTGCAAGAAAGGCCCCACGCTGGGCTCTGAAGGGGTCCCCGGGACAAAGGAGAAAGGCGTTTGGGTTTGCAGATTGCTGCTGTGGAAGGATTGTCAGCTCCCTGAGGGAGCCATTGACTTGGAAAAGTTTCCTGTCCGTGATCATTTTCGGTAAAAAAAAAAAAGAGAAAAGAATCTCCATTCATCTTACCCCTTATTATTTTCTTTCTTCTTGAAGTATTGAAAGGCAAGACCAAGGTGCACCATTTCCAGAGGCTAGCTGTTAGGCCAGGAAAGAAAGAGGCATCTCTTACCTGCTCCAGCCTGCAGAGAGCTTTGCTGTCAGCCCAGCAGGTACAAGGGAAGCGGGCAGGTGAGCGGAGCAGAGCTGGCCCGCCTTGCTCCATAAAAAAAAAAAAAAATCCATCTGTGAGTCTGTTTCTATTTTGTTTGTTAGTTTATTTTGTTCATTAGAGTCCACATGGGAGGGTAATCAGACTGGCACCTGTCTTTCTCTGGCCCCTTTCACTTAGCAGAGAGAGAGAACAGACTGACAGCTGTCAGAGAGAAGGAGGGCTGCAGGGTGGGGTGAAAGGGGGGAGGGATAAAGCAACATACCTGGTAGACACCGACAATAGTATAGTGGTTGCCAGCGGGAAAGAGGACTGGAGGGAGGTAGAAGAGGATACGGGGGGATAAGTGCTGATGGAAGGAAACCTGACTTGGGGTGGAGAACACACAATCTATAAATATAAAACCCTAAGTGACCGTTACAACCGAACGACCTGAACGACTTATCAACCAGTCGCTATGATGTGCACTGATCACCATGGGGCAGAAACTCAACATGGGAGCTGCCCCCTAGTGACCAGTGTGCTCCCACAGCCAATCTCCCATGGTCAGCCAACCAACCTCCTGTGGTCCTTACCCCTGGACAGTCCCTCTCCCACCAGCCAGCAGGCCCCGATCAGCCAGGCCCTAATTGGCCCTGATCATTGGGCCCAGGCCTAGGGACCCCACCTGTGCACGAATTCATGCAACAGGCCTCTAGTAGCATATAAAATGATGTATTATAGAATTGTGTGACTGAAACCTATATAATTTTATTAACCAATGTCACCCCAATAAATTCCATAAAAGGAAAAAAATCATTACTGAAATCATCAGTCAAGGTGGACCAGACCAACTGCCAAACCGGTTATTTGCAGGAGTCAGTTGGGAAAGAGCCCAGAGCCTCCCCTTCTTTCTTTCTCTACTCATTCTCCTTTTCAACTTCCCCCTTCCATTCCCCGCTCTGCTGCCTCCTTGCGGCTGTGTTTTGCGTTTTCTCCTCTCTCTTCATGCTTCCCTCGCTTTCTCTCTTCTGTCTTCTGCCTCCTTCCACCCCCTTTTTTCCCCTTCCTCTTTCTCTCCCTCCTGCTCTTCCCTCCCTGAACTTTGCGTCTCTATGCTTCTCCTCTTCTATTTTCCATACCTCAGTCTCCTCCTCCTCTCTTTGCCATCAGCTTCCCTCTTCTCTCTGTCCCTTAAACAGGATGGCTGCTCTCTGTCATGCTACTGCATTTTCTCCATGATGCTTCACCTGGGGCACTTCTCACAGATGTCAGTCAGCGAGTCAATATGGTAATTTGGTAGAAAGTGCTCCTTTCCGCCACACCCTTAGTATTCCCTTCGGGGTTTCCATTCCATAAGACTCTTCGCTCCCTTCCCTCACAAGCATCTCCCCTCACTCTCGCTGTGTACATATGACACTTTGTGAATGCAGACACTCCCTACAACATGGTCATGAGACTCCGAAGGCAGGAGGGAAGGTCAGCATTTTCCCATTAGGGAATGCCAACCTAGCCTACAATTACTACTTAAATTGTGTGCAACGGCCGCAAATGCATATGTGGATCTGCTATTTCCTTTCTGGGAAATCAGTTTGGGGGCATTTTCTCTCCAGAATCTGCCAACAGAAAAGGAAAGCAGTAATCCAGAGACCTTAGATGACAGCTCTCTTCATTGACACACTCTGGGTTAGACATTGATGAGCAAGCCTCATACAGATGATCTTCTTTAAACACAGTTACCCCTGAATAGGGATACTTCTTATTCCCATTTTACAGATGAGGAAGCTAAGAGTGGAGGAGGGTAGGAACCTGCCCCAAGTCAAACAACTGGGAGATGACAAAACAAAAAGATGGCCACTCCTGCAGGCGGGACCAAGCGTACCTGGAGCAGTGGTTAAACTGAGTCTAAAGGCCCTTCCTGTGAATCCTACACCCAGGGGTCCATGCAACTTGACTATGACCTCTTATGTGGAGCCATCAGCCTTTCTGGGATTCATTGTTTCCATTGACAACATCAAGAGAGCTTATCTTATCCCACAGTAACATGGAGTGTTAGCTGTCAACACATGGTTTGCTAACTGCTACAAGTTCATTCAGACATACACATCTTAGGCGACCGGCCATCAACTGAAGGACTCTTGGAAGTAGCAAACAACGCAACAATGTTGACCTGAATCATTTTCTTTTCACTTTATGCACATGTGCGTGTGTGTGTGTGTGTGTGTGTGTGTGTGTGTGTTGTGTGTGTGTATACATGTATACATGTGCAGAGAGAAAAAGAAAGGGAGAGAGAGAGAGGATACACAAAGCATAAGCATCCAAATGTCCGATTTTAAAAATGACTCTCATTTACAGAATGACATGGACTAAGAACCCTGCTAGGAACTTCAATCGCTTACCACCTTTATCATTATGAAGCCCTACCAAGGAAGCGTTATTCTCCCCATTTTCCCAGTGATAAAACTGAGGGCTAGAGAGGGGAAGGTACAGTCCACAGGCCAAATGGGCAATGAGGGGATTCACACAGAGCCTGCCCTGCCGCTCTTCCTTCCTCCATTAGGGGGGCAGTTCCTCAGGAGGGCAGATGACCCTTGCGGCCCTCTTTGCTCCTGCCCTTATTTCAGTGGAGTCTTAGGATTCAGAGAGGATAACTTAGCTGCTGAAGGAATAAGACAGGGCCAGTTCGCCACCACATACACAATCCTATTTCCATTTTCAGGCATTGACGAGAAAAACATCGAGAGAGATTGAAAACAAGCCTTGGTCGTTTTTAATTTATCATCTCTTTGTCGGGGGATTTTGACTTAACATTGATATAGCATTTTCTCCCTGCACCTAGAATTGCACACCAAGACCAGGGGAGTGGAGAAAGAACTGTTAAAAACAGGGTCCTTGCTTATTTATGGTAATTAAAAGCAATAAATATCCTTTCCCACAATGCTAAAAACCTCAGCTAGCCAGTGGGTCAATACTGTTTCCCCGATTAGGATCGTAATAAATCTTTATTCCTTCTGAGTCAAACTAAGGACGGGGTTTTCTTATTCATGAATTCCATGACCAGGTGCTGCGGCACTTTCTCGGCAGACACGCCTGGCATGAGAGCTTCTCCACCACGTGTGTTCTATGCCCTCCGTCACCCTGCTCCCCAGCTCTGTCCTGGCACGGCTGTGTGTTAATGCCACAGCAGTCTCTTCCTCTCCAAGTGGCCGGATGGCAAGTGGCATGGACAGCCCTCTTCCTCCTCACCATCCCCGGAGCCCAGGACATTGTCACCGGGACTCAACTCTGCACCTTCCAGCTCTTCCTTCTCCAAGGCTGCTTTCTAACCAGAATGACATTGCTCCAAGCCAGCGGGTTTCTCAACCGTATGCCTCGCCGGGCACACTGGCGTGCATGAGAACCTTTAAAACATGTGATGCCCGACTATTTAGTCAGGGGCACTGGCCTCTTTCCCCCTTGACTGTCAAGTAAAAAAATGACAACAGCCAACACAACAAGAGCCATCAGTCTGGATGAATCAAATTATACCTATTTTTTTTTTTTTTGGTCAGATCAGCAAAAATATATAGGAATCTTTGGAGTGTCATGGAGTTGCAGTAATTAGCTTATGTGTGCATGAGATGAAAAAGGCCACTGGCCTGATCCATTACAACTGTTTCTGTTCTCCTTTTAACCCAGTCCGTCGTGATCATTACCTTTTTGAGGATGGGTGTTCCTAAGCTTGGCCTAGAATTTGTTTTGTGTGTATCTGTGAACAGCGCTGCTCCTTCAGACAGCTGGGTCGCCTCTGTCCCCTAGGTAGTGGGGACAGTGAGTAAGACTTTCCGGAAAACCCAGACGAAGGCAGAGCTCACGTGCCGAGCCCTTCTCTTTGGGGGCTCACAGGAGGGAAGTGGTGCGACCTTTGGGGAAGTCATTTCAGTATCTGGGCCTCAATTTCGAATTTCTACAAACAAATGGGTCTTCTGAAACCCGCTACTTTTTCAGAGCTCTCTTACTCCCATGAACTCCGTATCAACTCCTGCTTGGGGACAGCAGTCCTGGGAAGAGTGGACACAGCAAGGCAGTAGTAGCTTCTCCCGAGGTGAGCTGCTCTGTTAAACCCACGCTCCTCCCTTTGGCAAGAAGCAGGGACCTGCATCTGCCTCGTTGTAGCTGATTTTATATATACAGTGGTACCTCAAGATACGAGTTTAATTCGTTCCGTAACCTTGAGGCGTGGGAAACTATGAGATGCTTGAGTCGTGGTAAACTGGTGGGTCGTGTGCAGCCGGCCGATCTGACACACAATTACTCCTATCTCAAATGTTGCTCGTATTTCAAAGCAAAAATCGCTTGCTCGACAGCTCGTATCTCAAAAATCTCATATGTTAGGGCACTCGTATCTCGAGGTACCACTGTACAGCTTATGCTAAGTTCACATTGCCTCAAAAAAACACCACTCCTGTTGGGGCGGCTGGGGGTCAGCTTTAACATTTGGCTAACACAGCACAATGTGTGTCAGGCTAGCTTAGAGGGAAACACATGAACGTTCATAAGACACACTCAGAAACAGCAACGTTCTAAAGGCTTCTGCTCCAATTTACTCCTATGCAACAAGACGCATTTTATTTTCTATGGGAGGAGAAAAAGCACCTCAGAGAATAGGTTTGCTGAATAAGATGGACCCTTTTCATGCTTATTTATTGAATCACAGGTAAGCGGTGCGATGCTTTATGGTAAAGAGGACTCCGAGTAAACAGTGGGGAATGTCAAGAGTGACTGCATCCCCGTGAATAACAGTATAGAAAAATTGCTGGCTCAAATGAAGACGATATAGCAAACCTCACTGCTTGTATGTCACTATATTCCCAATTCATTATTCCGTGCCACGCTTGTAAATTTGTAGCACTTCGCATTCTTTTTTCTTCGGGAGATCTGGCTGGCTGAGAAGGGGAAAGAAGTGCATTGAATGTGGCATTCGGGAACAATGGTGGGTCGTAACAATGGAGAGAATGCCGGGTTGGGACATGCTAAGCCCCTGCTCTGGATCAGTGGAGGGACGGAACCTGAGTCAGAGACTTCAGGGTCAGTGGCTGCCATTCCCAGTGGATCACAGCGCCTGTGGGCAGTGACGGGACTCAGTAACTGTAAAAAGAACTGGGCCACAGATCTGACTTTCCAAAGTGAAGTCACAGTTCTTCTATTGAGGAAAGAGGTGCTGAACAAATAGACGAGAGAACATCACCCTGCTTTTGGTTCTAAATCTTATCCTAACAGGGAGCAGGGAGGGCCCCTAATTCATCATCTAGTCTCTATTCTAAAGGGTCAAGAAAGACATTCACGGACACACACACACACACACAGTATCATATATGAACAGGTCAAAGAAGACATAGCATATGATCAGATGCAGAAAAACATTTCACAAAATCCAACACTTGTTCATGATAAAAGCTCTCAGGAAACTAAGAATATTGAAGAATGCTCTCAAGTTGATAAAGATCGTTTACAAAAACTTGAAGCAAATATTTTAATTAAAGTTGAAGCACTGAGTGCTTCCTTCCTAAGACTGGAACAAGGAAATGGTGTCCACTTTCACCAGCCTTATTCAAAATTAGACTGAAAGTTCTAGCCACTGCCATAAGGCAAGAAAAAAAAAAAAATAAGGCATACAGACTGGAGAGGAATAGATAAAACTGTCCCTATTTGCAAATGGCATGATGGCCTACATAGAAAATCTCAAGGAATCTGCAAAACACTAGCAAAAATAAATTCAGTACAAATACAAGAGATAAGATAAACACACAGCATCATTCCAATTTCTATTTATAATGAACATGTGGAAACATAAGAAAACAATACTACTTGCAATTGCTCCAAGCAAATGAAATGCTTAGGCATAAATGTAATAACATTTATAAATGAAATGCTTAGGTATAAATGTAAGACATCATCTGTAGAGTGAAGATTATAAAAAACTGCTGAAAGAAACCAAAGAAGACCTAAATCAATGGAGAGACGTGCTGCTGGGTGGAAGACCCCCTGAAGAGAATAAAATTGCAAGATATAGAATGGGAGGAAACATTTGCATGCCACATATTCAACAAAGGACTTGTATCTGTATCAGGAACACTTAAAACAACACTGAACAATTCAATTAGAAAACAGGCTAAAGACACAGACATGTCACTAAGGAACACCAAAAAAATAAGAAAACACATATGAAAAAAAGTTTGGCATCATTAACTGATGAAGAAATGGAAATTAAAACCACAATGAGATATCCATACACTCGTAGACGGCTAAAATAAAAAATAGTGAAAATACCAAATGCTGGCAAGGATACGGAGAAACAAGACCACCTGCACCTTGCTGTGGAGAATGACATTGGGCCGACACTGGAAATAAGGGTGCATTTTTCTGCGAAGTTAATAGGCACTTGCCAAACAACCCAGCAACTGGACATTTCTCTCAGGAAATGAAAACTTACGTTTATACAAAAACCTATACAGAAATGTTCAAGCAGCTTTGTTCATAATATTCTATATTCCTACACGTCCAAACCTGGCAATAATCCATTGGGTCAGAGGTTCTCAACCTGTGGGTCACGACCCTTTTGGGGGTCCATCGACCCCATTATAGGGGTCGCCTAAGACCATCAGAAAACACAGATATTTACATTACGATTCACAACAGTAGCAAAATTACTGTTAGGAAGTAGCAAAGAAAATAATTTTATGGTTGGGGGTCACCACCACATGAGGAACTGTATTAAAGGGTCCCAGCATTAGGAAGGTTGAGAACCACTGGGTGAATGATTAAGAAAACGAAAATAGCCAAACCATGGAATACTAGTCAGCAGTAAAAAGGAACTAACTCTTAGTTCACACAACAGCTTGGACAGAGCTCAAGGGAATTCTAATGCGTAAAAGAAGCCAACATCTCAAGAATGCATCCTGCTTGATTCTGTTTATATAACACAAACTGACAAGATTGTAGCAATGGAGAATCGGATTACCAAGAATTAGGGAGAATGATGGAGAGATGACAGGAGGAAGGGACAGAGGATTTTTTTTTTAAGAGTTGTCACTGGAGATTGGTATGGCCCACTGGTGAGGCCAGGATCTGACCTACTGGTGATGTCTGGATGGCTATGACCCACTGGTGATGCCAGGAGTTGTGGTTGTGGACCGTGGGGCTGTGTACCAGCCTACAGGATAACAGATGGCGCCCTGGACAGTAAAGGAAGGTCGTGTAACCAGATGGTGTGAACTTCATGGGCTGGAAGGGGCCTTAGAGAAAAGAGAATTCCAGGCCTGCCTCCCACGTTACAAAAGGAAGACCAGGTCCAATAAATAAAAGCTTTGTTTCCCAAAAGGCAGTTATCCTTACACAATCATCAAGGTATCTGTTCTAACTAGATTCTACCCATACTGTTATAGATTCAGTGCCTTTGTTCAAACTGGCTCAGGTTTGAGATAATAAATATTTGCATAAAGAATTCTGACTACATACTACCTAAAGCCATCTGGCGCCCCATCAGTCACACATATAACACACTTTGTAAAGAGAGAGGTGGGGGGAGAGGGAGCAAGCAAAGGGCATTCTGAGCAGAAGGAACTGCGGGAGCTAAGCACAAAAGCATGAAAGAGCATGTTGTGTTTAGAGCCAGCGGAGACTGGAGCAGGGGTCGGGGAGGGGAGGTTCCTGCAGGAGGGAAGGTGGGCGATGCAGTGGGTGATGGGGCTGGAGGAGAGAGATGGGGACGGGCGGAGGGTGAAGAAGGGATGGGAATCATCTAAGCCCACGCCGCTCCTTTTGTTCCCTTCGCTCAGGCGGAAAGACCGGGCAAGTGTCCTGGGGACTCCGGCTCGCCTCCTCTCCCTGGACCGCAGGAGTGTGGGCAGTCATGTGTGGCTGTGCTAACACTACAGGAGTAAATCCAATCCCCCAGTCCCTCCAGGCTGCACACCTCGCTGCCTCCACCGCTTCCCCACGCCGATTTGCATCCGGGCAGGTTGTGTAAACAAGGCTGTTAGGGGACTATAAATAACCTCAGCCGGATTGTGGTTCGATAGTCTGGCCTAGGGAAATCAGAATTTCCACTTATCTCCCACGCCAAGGTGAAGCCTCTTAACTGCTTGCAGGATTCTCACTCTCAGCTTCCCCAGATGCTGGTTTGTACCTGTGGCTGGACGGCTGCCTTCCGCCCCGTCCCCTCCTCCCCCTGCCTTCATGACCAGATGCTAGCTCCCCGAGTTGTCAAACACAACCACGCTCTGTTCTCACTTTGCCTGGGAGGGCTGAGCGGGTGAAAAAAAAACACCCACACTCTCTTAACAGCGATTCCCCATTTATACCTCGACCTCAAAGTCATGCACTACATCTTATTGTTCCATCATGTGGACCCCAGTGCTGACTCCGTCTCCGGTTCACGTAGTTGGAGGTGAACATCAGAGTTGTTCAGAATCTATTCAACCATGAGCCTGAGTTTAGTTCCAGCTCTACTGCTGTGTGACCTTGGGGAAGTTAATTCAACTTTCCGGGCAGATAATTATACCTATCTCTTAGGATTCTTGGGAAAAGGAAACCTAATGGTGTATGCTAAATGCATAGCATGTTTCTGGGATATAGTAGGTGCTAAATAAATTATAACTATTTTTAGTACTGTTCAATGATGATGATGGTAATGAAGTGTATACTCACCGAACTGATTCAAAGTGTTACTACCTAACCCCAGGTCTCTGTAGACCCATTTATTGCTTTAAGAATGACAGTTAAAAGGGGCACCAAAGAATGCTGAGGGAGCTTCAGTTTAGTGGTAGTGAAATTAGAACATTCAGATCCTAACAAAACTATTTAAAAGTTACAAGACTTAAGTTCTCTTCATTGTAGATCCATCACTCATATAGCTAAAATCCCACGAGGTCAATTTAAAGACCGAATTGGATGATTCTGAAGTCTCTGCACTGAGATATACCTTTCAAGACTTTAATGGTAGCAAACACGTAGGGAACTCTGTCTGGATATGAGGTGTGGTGAAGCAGCATGCAGATGAAAACTTCACTCTGTCCTGAGGAACCTGCAACGATTCAGTGTCTTCGTTGATGTCTGTAGAGTTCCCTTCACATGGATTCTGGCCACTGCTCAGCTCACTTCCCATCTCCCTGGCCACACACCCATCACCTGGCCTTCTTCCTATTCTTGGAACATTCCCAGCTCACTTCACATCAGGGCCTTTGCACTTGCTCTTCTGTCCCTGTGGAGAACTCCTTCCCCCAGAATGTGGCATTTGGGCTCCTCTGTACCATGTAAAGCCTGGTCCAATGACCACCTCCCTGAACATCCTTCTCTGAGGCCCACGTCGATAATCTGTCCAGGCATTTTCTGTCACCTGGCCCTTTTGCATCGACTGCATGACACTTATTATCTGAACCTGTCATGTTTATTCTTTCAGTTACTTGTTTTAATCTGTCTCTCCCGCTGACAGCTAAGCATCATGAGGGCAGAAACTTTGCTGATTCATTGCTGTGTCTCAGAGCCTAGAACATACTAGGTTGCTTCAAACATAGGTGTTGAATAAATTGAGTTGGGCAGTAGAGTTTCCCTGGAAAACCAGAATGTAGAGGAGGTCCTAAGACAGCGGTTCTCAACCTGTGGGTCGCGACCCCTTTGGGAGTCAAACGGCCCTTTCACAGGGGTCGCCTAAGACCATCGGAAAATGCAGATATTTACATCATGATGCATAACGGTAGCAAAATTTCATGGCTGGGGGTCACCACCACATGAGGAACTGTATGCAAGGGTCATGGCTTTAGAAAGGTTGAGAACCACTGTCCAAAGATTTACTCAAATTAAAGGAGGAATAAAGCCATGCAATGGAAAAGGGGTGTAATCACATTTGTCTGAGCTTCACTGGCAAGTGGAACTTGTACAGTCACATTTGGAGAAAGAGACCCAAGAGGGGAAAAAAGGACAAAGGACAAAGGACTGGACCAGGACGAGTCATTCATTACCAGTGTGCTACTCGCATTTAGCAGGACGTCAACAGAGGAGGGAGTGGAGATGACAGAAATG
This sequence comes from Lasiurus borealis, assembly GCA_004026805.1. NCBI lineage: Eukaryota > Metazoa > Chordata > Mammalia > Chiroptera > Vespertilionidae > Lasiurus > Lasiurus borealis. The sequence continues at coordinate 53,257 of PVJN01005347.1, forward strand.
GCGAAGGGCTCTTGCGAGCAATACAGTAGTTAGTTACCTATGTCCCAAGCATGCAGTCAGACCTCATCCAATTCCGGGCTATCACTTACTGGACATTCGTTCTCTGGCAGCTGCTATGCTAAGCACATTTTTACTCATTATCTCACTTAATGCTCACAATAGTCCTGTGATGTAGGTGGTATCATTATCATCATCATCATCATCATCATCATCATCTCTATTGTTCTGGTAAAAACGTAAATCCCTCACTTCTAAAACCCATTATATTAACAGTCTACACTACTTGTTCTGCCTGCTGGGCTCCTTGTACCGTAACACAATAATTCTGTACCCCTGCTTTGACCACAGAGTTTTAAGCATAGGAAAAAAAAAGTCTTCAAATATTATTTTAGGAGAAAGCAGCAGGAGGAGGAATTAACATTATCTACTTTAAGATATTTTATAAAAGGTCTAATAAAGTAAATTCCTCATTGAACTCCTTGCCATGACAAAAACTCATTTGTTCAAATAAATATGTCTGTTTCAGATATATAATGCAGAGTATATTGTATACCACATTTCCCCTTTTCCCCTCGCTATCAGGGAACTCAGAATAAAATTCCCTATCTGATCAGAGCAGCTGCACTTATTTAGTCATTCATTTGTTCAATAGCAACTAAAACAAAAGCAACATAGATGTGTAGATGTAGAAATTGGTTAAGCACTCTGTTAGCAAAGTAGATCAGCTCAAAAGCCTCTTCTGCTCATTTTAATTGGTTTAAATCTATCTTCACACTTATTTTACCTGTCCTTTATTTCTTAAATGTGTCCCTAAAATGCTTAGGAGAAGTTGTTAGAACATCAGCCCTAGATGAACCAAGTCATAATAACATTATGTTGCAATAACATCGAAGCAAACATGTTTGGCCTCATGAGACCTAGTGTGACAGAAACACAGCATCCTCTGTAAGTGATTTCATTTTTTAATGCCAACGCTCATTTCTTAACCACAGTCTGATGAGTCAGAGAAGTCCAGGAGCTTACGATTCATATTTCTTAGTAATGTGAGGATACGTATCTCGTAAATACCGACCAATCAGTAAAAGTGTATCTGCTGAGATGCCGTGTGTGGTTGGGATGTGTGAATGTGTCTTTATTTCATCACTAACTGACAACAGACGGCTCTTTCCATACCCATTGGTTGCCAAGTCCTGCCAGTACTACCTTGAAATGACCCCTCCAGTCCCTTCATCACCATAACATCCTTTCCGACTTGCTGGGCACTTACTGCAGCTCTCTGTGCTGGTCACACAGGACCCGACTCCCAACCGCTGCCCTCTGTCCCTTTAGTCTCTCGCATGCCATTCCCTTGGTTAAACAAACAACCTGTGAGTTCCATGCTCCAATCCAGATGTCTTAGCATGGCATTCAGAAGCCTTCATATCCAGGAGCCCCAGTCCTACCATGTACTCCACCCCTCAACTCACCCACCCGCTGTGGACCAGCCTGTTCCTTAGGTCTGGAGAGAGAGGAAGAGATGGCTGGGATCCCAAGTTTGAAAATCGTGGAGCAGCTGCCTAGTGTGATTGCAGATTCCAGACTTTGGTGCACAGCAGGCTAAAGGTCCAGGCTGCACAATCTACCCGTTTCACCGCGTTCTGGTGAGTAAGCCCCAGACTGCCTCACTCTCAATGGCTAATTTTCTTCCTCAATAAAATGGGCATAATAATAGGACCTAACTCACAGGGTGTATTGGGAGGATTAAGTTAGAAAATGCACAGAAAGAGCTTAGCTCGGGGCCTGACATGGTCAGAGCTCAGTACATGTCAGCTATGACTATCCTTCCCTGGCAAGAATTTGCTCCCAGGTCCTATGTGGACTCCCACTTCTGGCAAGCTGTGCTGAGCTGAGGTGAAGCATCACAGGTTCCTAGTCCACTTTGGGCCTAAGATATTAACTCCAAGAAGACTAGGGTCCATCCTCAATCTCTTTCCCAGCCCACACCATAATCCTGTCCCTGGACAGCCTACCATTAAGTGGCACCAGGAGGAATGGATAACTAAGCACCCCCTTCCCTCACCAAAATCACACCAAGTAGGTAAGGGAGCAGGAGGGTTCTGAGATGCAGAGCCGCCAGGACAAAGGTGTCTCCTTGCAAGAGGAAGGTCCAAGCCTGGCTTCCTACACCAGCTTCATGAACCAAGAGAGGGTGAATCCAAAAATCAAACATCCTGTTCAAGAGCCCAGAATGCACTACCTCCGTTTGCCCAAAGAGCACTTTACTTTTTTGTATGGGACTTAATATCTCTCTTATCCTTATCCGCATTTGAGCTTCTCCACTTCCAGGTACAGAAAGGGCTTGATTCTCCATACACCACCACTATCCCCTACCCCATTCTCCCACACACACACCCTATACACACCAAATGCACAGTTTAGAACCTGCCACTACCTACACGCCATCCAAGCCTTTGCTGGGGATTCTCATTCACGCTGGGATGCCCCACTTCCTTGCACTCGTCCACTTAACAGGCGATTATTGAGTAGCTCTTGGGTGCAAGGCTCTGAAAGAGATTCAGCACTAAACAAAACAGACAGGGTTACCTCACAGAGATTACAAAAACAGTTTAGAAGAATGGTAAATAAATGTTTTTTAAAAAAAAATAGAGAAGTAAAAAGGTATGAGATCTGCCATAAATGGATGATCAAAATGCCATGAGTCAAACAACATGGGCGATGCAATGGCTGTGGCATGGGGGGATCAGAGAAAGCCTCTCTGAGGAGTCACAGTCAAGTCTGCACTTGAAAGGCAAGCAGAGTTAGCAGCTGAAAGGAGAAGGCGAGGGTTTCCAGCAGAAGGAACAGCAAGTGCAGAGGCCCCGAGGACTGAGCCGGTGAAAGGGCCACTGAGGCTGGGCAGTGGCGTAAGACAGGGGGCAGGCAGCGAGAGATTTGCTATTCGATGCCTTCCAAGTGCAATGTGAATGTTAGTGCCTCAGTGCAGCTTTCGCAGGCCCCACCTCGCTCTCCAAGAATGTCTTCCTCTCTTCTGTGGTTCATACTGCAGTTTTATCTGTCTTCTAGGGTGCATGGGCAATGCTGTACATATCTTTCCCGGGTTGCTAGAGCACACGACACTTAAGGAGAGAAATTAATCTTATCCCTCTGTTCCTCCACTCTCTCTTGCACTATGCCCACGACTATTCAATAAATGTCTGCCGCCTTTCTCCATGAGATACCATGTCGAAGGACGGGTTACTGGGAACAGAGAGAGGAGACTTTTAACATGGCACAGACCAGAGTTTGCCACTCTCGCAGGGTGAAATGTGGGCCACGTTTCCTTGGCGTTGCCCGGAACTGTTTTTCTGTTTTTCTTTCCAGCTGTGTTGCCTAATTAACTTCTTATTAACATTTCCAATCTGAGCAGCTACTAATAACCACCACACCACTGATAACGTGATTCAAAGCTGGTCATTTCACAGGAGAGGGCCATTGAGTGCACTGAAGTTTGATAAATAATGAATGACTACAGGGCATTTAGAAGCTTGTAATTTAAAAACAAAATACGGGCCATAAGATAGATGGAATCACACTGGATCATCAGCCCTGGATATCTTTCCACACAACAGTTCTTGCAAATACTGAAATCATTTTCTTCAGTCGCTGAGCCTGGTGAGAGGGCAGTTATGGCGCGGCGACATATATTCAATATTGAAAAATCCCTCCAGCTAGCCACTGGCCCTGTCTGAATACATCCAATGGCTGTGTGACAGTCTATGGAGAAGATACATTTTGAATCTGAGAGGTCAAGGGTTAGAATACGGAATGAGGCAATATTTCCGCCGTGTCTTATGAAATAATGGTATCACATCTGATATAAATGGATGCTTCATACTAACAAGTGATCTATGGTCTGAAAAACTGGAAAAATTCAAACAAAATATTAGAATTTCTTCCTATTAAGCTGTTAAAAGTCTTTAATATTCTAATATGCATTATGAAATTACAAAGATGGGGTTATATTTAATGTTTCCCAAATCTATTTGAACCACAGATTATTTTTTCATTTGTGTATCTACTGCAATGACTTATAATAATGACTAAAGCATTTTAGGCTCTATAGTAACCACATAAAATGATAACATTATGGGCTTTGCTTTATTGTAGAAGGCCTGGGTTCAATTCCCTGCTGAGACCTTTAAAACAACGGTCACCAACCTCTTAGACCTCACAGACCACCAGAGATCTGAGGACCACTGGTTGGCGACCTCTGCTTTAAAATATATGTCCTTAATAATCTTGTCACTTAACCTTGAAGACTCAAGTTCCTTACCTGCAATGGCAAGTAAAATTATCAGTTCCAATTTCACCGGCTTAATGGGATGATTAAATACGTTAATGGAAATTAACAGCCTTTTAAGAAGTGTAAGCACCATATAATTTTTGTTTTTATTATTAATAAAGTTCAGCATAAAGCTAAGCATCCAGGAAGATAACAGCAAGCTTGTCAGGGAAGGGAGGTTTAAGGTAGAACCAGAAATCAGCAGGGCAGTGTTAGAGCCCTCAGCCCGCAGGCTCAGGTGTGCTCCTCACGTCAGAACCATGAAGAGCTCTTACTCCTGCTGTACTATAGCTCTCCTGCTCCTCGGAAGCCCTCTCCTGAGTTCTATCTTAAGGTAGGCCATACCTCCTTACATGGGTAACTCTTCTGGCCTTGACAGAAACTGAGATTTACCCAACAAGGACCTACTATGGCTTATGTGAAAGGTCAAGTCTTTCTAAAAGAAACAAAGTATGCCCTAGCTGGTTTGGCCTGCAGACTGAAGAGTCCTGGGTTTGGTTCCAGTCAAAGGCCCATGCCTAGGTTGTGGGTTCATTCCCCAATGTGGGGCATACAGGGAGGCAGCCAGTCAATGATTCTCTCTCATCACTGATGTTTCCATCTCTCCCTCCCTCTCCCTTCCTCTCTGAAGTCAATAAAAATATATCCTATATAATAAAAGCCCAATATGCTAAGTGCATGGTCGTCTGATTGGCCATTCAACCAATCAAAGCATAATATGCTAATGATATGCTAAGGCCACTCAACCACTAGCTATGACGTGCACTGACCAACAGGGGACAGACACTCTGACTGGTAGATTAGCTTGCTGGGACTGAGTGAGAAAGATACATTGGAGATGCCCTGGAGCCTTCCTATAGTCCCTCCCTGCTTGCCAACCTCCCAAATTCCTCCCCAGCTCTGATCATGCCCAGGTGGGGGCCCCTTAATCTTGCCTGTACCCTCTCACAATCCAGGACCCCTTGGAGGATGTTGGAGAGCTGATTTTGTCCCTATCCCACAGGCCAGGCCAAGAGATCCCAATGGTGCACAAATTCGCGCACCAGGCCTCTATTTAAATAATAAATAAAAGAACACAAGGTTTATAAAGCCCATCAGGGACCTTAAGGGTTTCACACCTAGACTCTTAAGTACTTTTTAAAAATTTTATGGTCATGAACTCATTTTGTAAATCTGATGACTGTTATGGACTCTCTTTCTAGAAATTGTATTTTCACAAAATTCTAAATAAAATAGCAAAGGTTTCATGGATCCCCTAAAGCAGGGGTGGGAAACTTTTTTCTGCCAAGGGCCATTTGGATATTTAGAACATCATTTGAGGGCCATCAGCTTCGTCAAACATTTAACTAACTCGCCTCTAATGGGTTGGCAGGGCCAGACCAAATGATTTCATAGGCCTTGTATAGATGTTCCCCAACCCTGCCCTAAAGGGTCCCTCACAATTTCCAGATTAACACCATCTATAGAGATATGAAGATTTCCAGAAGGTCATAAAATGTTTAACTGCTGTTGTCAATGTACATTGATTTAGGCATATATAAAAATTTGCCTATTTGAAAGATAATGTAAGGATCTTTACAAATGAATCACATTAATAATTGCAAACATTGGTGAGTCACTTTGCAGTATCTTATTTGATCCCCATAACAATTATATAAGTAAGTCACAGAAAATGTTATTTGACTTTAGTTTATAAAATTCTACCAAAGAAATGCTATGTGAACTGCCCCGTACCCATGAAACAAGAAATGGCTCAGCCAGTATTAGAATGAAAAACAAATGGATCCCAGTTCAGTGGTATCTTAGGGAGAGGAGACAATAGTTGAAGAAAGGGTAAGATATCTGCAACTCCAGAAAACTGTATTACCAATAAAGAAATAAAATAAGATGGTGTTACTGATTTCCAATATAAGGCTATTCTTACTTGATATATTCTGGTGTCTATAGAAGGTATTAAAGAGAAAAGCCAGCAACCTTTCTGGAACTAAGCCTAAACCCGGCTCAACATAAGAAGACCTAAACTTAGAAGAATGTGTAGGTTTTTCAGAAAATAATAATAATAACACAGAATCCATGATGCAATTTTTTTTTTTTAGAGCATGGACTTGGAATAAAATAGATCTGAATTCAAATCACAATATTGGCCATTTATCAGCTGTGTGGCCTTGCAAATTATTCAACATCTTCATCTTCAATTTTCTTATTTATAAAATATATTGTCAATAATATTTTATGGCAATTAATATTAAGATGAAAAGATATAAAAACAATGAGTGCCTGGGACACAATAGGCTCTCAAAGTCTATCTCTCTCCTTGTCCTATCCTTCCTAAGTCATTACCTTGGTCATTCTGACTACTCAGTCTACCCTAGCTTTGTCTCTGCATCTCCAAACGACACCCTGTTGTTTCTGTATCAGAGCAGATGGACAATTCTCTCTGTGTGGTAGTCATTATAATGCAGAGCATAATCTTTATATTTTAGACACTTGTTTCCTTTGTTCTGCTGAAACGCTGGTGCCTTTTCCAGGAGAATGACTACCGCAACTCAATTCAGTATGGACACACTTCCAGGACGTGTTCATTTACTTGAGGGGACTCCTACTGGGCTTTGTTTCCAGCCCTCTCCCAGAACCCAAGCCAGGGCGTCCTTAATGGGGTCCCTGCAGATGTGTTCTGTGAGGGACTCTCCTGAGCACTTCACAAATAACACGGGGTTGGGTGAAAACTCAGCTTTTCTATGTCATTAAACATTGCTTAACTATTTTTTTAATGTTTTGGAGTCAATAAAAGAATCTGAAATGCTTTTGGGGCCAAGTACTGGTTGCATTAATTTTTTACACCCTAAATATTTTAAGGGATTCGTTTGTTCATCTGTCAACTTTTCTCTACGAGCTTTTCTGTGTTCCACCAGCTCCCCCCTGCAAGCTTTCTGTGAAAATTTATGAACTTCTTCATTCATTCTCACCTATCCTCTGGTTTCAGACACTACAGATGACCCCAGGAACTGAATGTCCAGATTGAGGAATAAAGAGACCATTGCACCAGGACTGGCTGATGACACAATTGTTCAAAATATTGTTGAGAGAAAAAGATGGTGGCTGGCAGGAGAGATGTGAGAGAGAGGAAGTGAGTGAGGTGATGAAAGGAGAGTGTGTGGATGTATGTGTGGGGGTGAGTGAGGAAGGGACAGTTAAATCTCACAGGAACAGCAGGGGCTGGCAGACCAGACTCTCTTGGACAAGGAGAGACTACTACTGCTGAGGGCACTTCCTGGATTTCAGGATTCAGGCACGGAGCCCACACCATCTTGAAGGGGACAGCGGCCTTTTCTAGGAACCCATCAGCACCACCACCAAGACAGGGACTTTGACACTGACCATGATCCCACAGCCACTCCAGCCAAAATCCTGCTACCCCAGCTGCAGACCAGCCGACCCTGGGACCTCCACCTCCAAAGGTGCACCACCACCTACACAGGGACTTTGCCACAGCAATCCTGAGACAGAAGAACAAAATAGGTGGGATCTCAACACCAGATTTCAAGCTGTATTACAAAGCCACTGTTCTCAAAACAGCCTGGTACTGGCACAGGAACAGACATATAGAGCACTGGAATGGAATAGAGAAATTGACCCAAACCACTATGCTCAACTAATATTTGACAAAGGAGGCATGAACATACAATGGAGCCAAGACAGTCTCTTCAATAAATAGTATAGGGAAAGTTAGACAGATACATGCGAAAAAATGAAACTAGACCACCAACTTACACCTTACACAAAAATAAACTCAAAATGGAAAAAGGACTTAAACATAAGATGGGAAACCATAAAAATACTAGAGGAATACACAGGCAGAGAAATCTTGAGACATATGCCAAAGCAATTTCTTCACCAATACTGCTCCTAGAGCAACAGAAACAAATGGGACTACATCAAAATAAAAAGCTTTTTTCACAGCAAAAGAAACCATCAACAAAACAACAAGAAAGCCCACTGTATGGGAGAACTTATTTGCAAATGTTATCACTGATAAAGGTTTAATCTCCAACATTTACAGGGAACTTACACAATTTAATAAAAGGAAGATAAATGATCCAATTTTAAAAAAAAAGGGTAACAGACCCAAATAGAAACGTTTAGAAAGAAGACAGAAGGAAGGTCAAGAGACACATGAAAACATGCTCAAAGTCACTATTTATCCAAGAGATGCAAATCAAAATGACAATGTGATACCATCTCACACCTCTCTGAATGGTTATCATCAAGAAATCAACAAACTACAAGTGCTGACAAGTATGAGCAGAAAAAGGAATCCTCATGCACTGCAGGTGGGAATGCAGACTGGTGCAGCCACTGTGGAGAACAGTATGGAGTTTCCTCAAAAAACTAAAAATGGAACTCCCATTTGACCCAGTAATCCCACTTCTAGGACTATGTCTCAAGAAACTAGAAACACCAATCAGAAAAGATATATGCACCCCTATGCAGCACAATTAACCATAGCTAAGATTGGAAAAGAGCCTAAATTTCCATCAGCAGATGAGTAGATTAGAAAACTACAGTACATCTACACAATGGAATACTACACTGAGGTAAAAAAGAAGGAATGCCTACCATTTGCAGCAGCATGGATGGACCTGGAGAGCATTATGGTCAGTGAAATAAGCCCGTCAACGAAGGAGAAACACCACATGATCTCACTCATTTATGGAAAATAAAGAACATTATAACCTGATGAACAAAGAAATAGATACAGAGGCAATAAAGCACCGGACACACTGTCAAATTATATTGGGAAGGCTGGGAAGTGTTGGGGAGATGGGGGAAGAGATCAATGGAAGGACTTGTATGCATACATATAAGCACAACCAATAGATACAAGACACTGGGGGCGGGTGGGAGAAGGGCATGTAACAAGGGGTAAGGGAAGGCTGGGGAAAGTCAATGGGGAGGGAGAGATATATGTACTACTACATATAATACTTTAAACAATAAAATAAAATTTAAAAAATATTGTTGTGATTGTTATGAGTGCAAAGTTGTGAGTTCTGTGAGATTTTTCGGGGATGAGAGGATGGAATGAATGGACTGGTTCCCTGATAAGATTGTTATCTTAATGTAGAGGTGTGCTTTTTTTAATGCCAGCAAGGCTTTGGATCCTAACCCAGAAGACCTTACTTCTTCTTTTATTTTTTTAGGTTTTTATTTTTAATTTATTGATTTTTTTTTTTGAGAGAGAAAGAGAGAGGAAGAGAGGAGAGAGAATTATCAATTTGTTGTTCCATTCATTTATGTTTCGAATGTTTGATTTTTTCACATGCCCTGACCGGGGATTGACCCTGAAACCTTAATTTATCTGGATGACACTCTAAGCAACTGAACTACCTGTCCAGGGCTCAGAACACCCTACTTCTGTGAGGTCCCCAGAACAAACAAGTCTGAAAGATGAACCCATCGATTCTGGCCAAAGGTACTTCAACAGTCTCTATGTAGAAGGCTTCTTTCTTTGCAATGCGGATTTAATTTGTCCTCTACTGCATGTGGGCTCTCTGTGTATGGGCTAAGAGTTTTAGGCTCAGTATCAGATGTAAGAACTGCTAAGCAGACCATGTTCAAGCAAAAGTGGCCAATCACATGTGGAATATTTTCTAATCATCTTGTTCATTCCTTAAAGAAAATTGGGAGGAAAAAAGGAAGGCCAAAAACCCTTCCACTTCCCCCATATCCTCCCCTTAGAGAAGAACAATATCTTTACACACTCACCTGCACATATACACAGCTTTCCTAGGGGCCTAAGTCAGCACCCAACTTTCAACCTCTCTCACATGCCTTAACCCAATAAGAAAGCACATCTCCAGAAAACGGATCAAGGCTTAACACTAATTTTAGAAATTTCAGAAATAACAAGAAAAAACATCATTGATGAGGTCAATGTCCTTCCTTAAGTTATACAATGTGGAAGACAAATAGAGACCAGAAGACCTGGATTCTAATTTCAGTTCCATTCTTGGATAGCTATGTGACCTTAAGCGAGGCACTGTACCTCACTGAACCCTGGGATATTCGTGAGGAAGGTGAGAAAATAATTTCTGAACCCAAATCATGTGCTTCAGAACCTTTGGAAAGGCTTTGGAATGCCCAAAGTAATCCAGATTAGTAATAATCCTGTGAGGATGCAGGTCAGGCAGATCATCTTGGTTTCAATTTACAGAGTGAAGAAATCCAAGGTTGCAAAATTATTTTTCTCGGGATGCAAAACTAGCAAGCAACAGAAATGACACTTGGAGCCACACATCCCGTGTCCCTCTTAAGAGATCTTTGCTTTGTACCAAGCAGCCTTTCCCCAGCAAAACAAACAAACGGCTGTGTGACTTTGTTTTTGTTACCTGTTTTATTTGTTTTTATTGTGACAAGAGCATATCATAGGAGATTTATTCTCAATGAAGTTTTATGTATATAATACAGTACTGTTAGCCACATGCCTGGTACCACACAAAAGATCTCTAAAAAGTTACGCATCTTATACCACTGAAACCTTATACCCCTTTGGGTTGCAACTTCCCCCATTTCCCCTGTCCTCAACCCTGGCAACCACCATTCTACTTTCTTCTCCCAGGAGTTGAACTATTTTAGATAGCTCATGAGTGAAATCATATAGCATTCCTTCTGTGTCTGCCTTCTTTCACTTAGCACAATGTCCTCAAGTTTCACCCCTGTAGTCACATATGGTAGCACTTCCTTCTGAAACTTTCACCCAACTCTGTTTTGTTGAGATTTTTCTACTCTTTATTCTCTATTTCATTTATCTCTGCTCTACATTTTTTAAGTTTTTATTTTTTTATTAATGTATTACATGTGTACATATCTTCCCATTGCCCCCCCACTCCATGCATACCCTAACCCCCCAGTGTCTTGTGTCCATTGGTTATGCTTATATGCATGCATACAAGTCCTTCGGTTGATCTATTATCTACCTCACCTCTCCCTAACCTTCCCGCTGTAATTTGACAGTCTGTTTAATGCTTTACTGCCTCTGTATCTATCTTTTTGTTCATCAGTTTATAATGTTCTTTATTATCCATAAATGAGTGAGATCATGTGGTATTCTTCTTTCATTGACTGGCTTATTTCACTTAGCATAATGCTCTCCAGTTCCATCCAGGTTGCTGCAAATGGTAAGAATTCCTTCTTTTTAATGGCAGCATAGAATTCCATTGTGTAGATGTACCATAGTTTTCTGATCCACTCATCTGCTGACAGGCACCTAGGCTGTTTCCAAATTGTAGCTATTGTAAATTGTGCTGCTATGAACATAGGGGTGCATAAATCCTTTCTGATTGGTGTTTCTAGTTTCTTGGGATATATTCCTAAGAGTGGGATTGCTGGGCCAAATGTGAGTTCCATTTTTAGTTTTTTGAAGAAACTCCATACTGTTCTCCACAGTGCCTGCACCAGTCTGCATTCCCACTGGGTTCCTTTTTCTCCGCATCCTCGCCACCATTTGTCGTTTGTTGATTTGGTGATGATTGCCATTCTGACAGGTGTGAGATGGTATCACATTGTCTTTTTGATTTGCATCTCTCAGATAATTAGTGACTTTGTCTGCTCTACGTTTTATTTTCTTCCTTCTGCAACCGTTGGGTGAGTCTGTTATTCTTTTTGCTAGTGCTCTGAAGTTAACGTTAGGTTTTTTATTTGAGCTCTTTCTTCTTTTTAATGTAGGCGCTTATTGCTATAAACTTCCTCCAGTACTCCTTCTGCTTCATCCCCCAGGTTTTGGTGGGCTGTGTTTTCATTTTGTCTCAACATGTTTTCTAATTTCCCTTGTGATTTCTTTCTTGACCTACTGGTTGTTCACAAGTGTGTTGTTTAATTTCCACATATTTGAGAATTTTCCCAGTTTTCCTTCTGCTATTGATTCTACTTTCATCCCATCACGGTCAAAATACTGGGTATGATTTCAATCTTCTTAAATCAGTTAAGAACCATTTTGTAACTCAAGCTGTCATCTCTCCTGGAAAACGTTCCACATGAACTTGAGAAGAATGTATATTCTGTTGCTGTTGTGAGTAATGTGACATGCATGTCTCTTAGGTCCACTTGGTCTATTTTTCAAGTCCACTGTTTCCTTATTAATTTTCTGTCTGGAGGTTCTATCCATTATTAAAAGTGGGCTTTTAAAGCTTCCTAGTACAATTGTGTTGTTGTCTACGTCTCCTTTCAATTCCATGAATGTTTGTTTTATATATTTAGGTACTCTGATGTTGGGTGCATATGTATTTATAATCATTACATATTCTCAGTGAGTTGACAATTTTTTTTTCATTATACAATGCCCCTTTTTTCCTCTTGTGAATTTAAGTCATTATCAGATTAAACTAGGCTATTACAGTGGTACCTCGAGATACGACTTTAATTCGTTCCATAACCTTGAGGCATGGGAAACTATGAGATGCTCGAGTCTCAGTAAACTGGTGGGTCGTGTGCAGCCAGCCCATCTGCGCAATTACTCCTATCTCAAATGTTGCTCGTATTTCAAAGCAAAAATAGCTGGATCGACAGTTCATATCTCAAAAATCTCATATGTTAGGGCACTCGTATCTCGAGGTACCACTATATAACCATAACATCTATATATATATATATTAAAGCCAAGCAACTGACCAACCAGAATGACCAGTTGTTATGATGCACACTGCGGCCAGCCAACCAGCCTCTCTCTAAAAAACATCAATAAATTAAAAATAAAAACCTGAAAAAATAAAAGAAGAAGTAAAGTCTTCTGGGTTAGGATCCAACCTCCCGTGGGCTTCTCCTGGCCAATCCAAAACAGCCCTGATGGGGCAGGCCAGCCAGAGCCACCCGTACGCGAATTCGTGCACTGGGCCTCTAGTGTTTTCTATAAGTGCCATGGTAACAACAAAAGTATCTGTAGAATCTCCACACAAAAAAGAGAATCAAAATATAGCTATTCAAAAAAATCAATAAAACATAAATGAATACAGCAAGAGAGAAGAACAAAATAAATGCAAGATAGACAGAAAACAATTAACAAAATGGCAATAGTAAGTCCCTCCTTATCAATAATTACTTTAAATGTAAATGGATTAAACTCCCCAATCGAAAAATATAGAGTGGCTGAATGGATTAAAAAAAAAACAAAAACCACAAGACTCAACTAAATGCTGTTCTTAAGAAACTTTTAAATGCTGTTTAAAAAAAGATTTAATAATACATGTAGGCTGAAAGTAAAAGGATCGAAAAGGATATTTCATGCAAATGGGAACAAAAAGAGAGCAGAGGTAGCTACACTTGTATCAGACAGAATAGATTTTTACTAGTAAGTCAAAACCTGTCACTGTCACTGCTTCCTGTCGGTCCTTCTTTGTGAGACTAACAGCATGCCAAGAGTACAGAGGCAGTCACTGTTTCAGATAAACAAAAGCTTTAGGAAACTCGTACTTACCTCATCCATCTCCATATGCTATAAAAGAACGGTCTGCATTCACACAGGGTTACTCCCTCGGCAGGACTTTCTGGTAGAAGCAAGTGGAGTTCTGGCACCACAGGCTCAGGGATGAACCACAATACGGAGATACGGGGAGACCTACAGGCACCAGGAAAGGGTCATAAATCTCATTTCTGGACTGAGATTTAGAGACAAGGTAAGGGAGGGGCTAAGGACAATTCCTGCCCCCATGACTGTACCAGAAATAAAAACTCGAGATTTAAAGGTTTCTGTTCTAAGCCACAAATCCATAACATCAAAGTAGTGCCATCAAAGCATCCTATTCTCTTCTCCGATCCTCTTCTCCAGTACCTGGGGTTTTATAAACCTCAACAGAGCTTCCCTTTCCACCAGTCCCGTCACACCCTCACGCTTCCCCGGGACTACCCAACACTCTCTGGCACTTGCAGACAAGGCCAGGGCGTGCCTTACTGCCGCTCCCTTTATTTTTTCCAGAATGCACTGCAAAATCCATCGCCTTTGCCTCTGTTCTCCTCGTCCCCTGATCTCTTCACCCTTTCCCCAGCGCCCTCACTAATTCTGATGTGGAGGAAGCTACACAACATCTCTGCGTGAAAAATCAGCAGCATCTACGCGCACACAGTAGGCAGTCAACTGGCACTCGCCTGAAACAAAAACTGAAATGAGTTGCAGGAAGCCCTGTCCAGGAAAACACCTCTGCCACCAGACCCCTGGCCTCAGTCTCTCCTGGAGCCTGGCGGCCTTTTTTGCACCAGAACCGCATGCAAACACACACCACATGCTCCACCAGGACACACGCTGTGTGTGAGGGTGTGAGGGAGAGTTCATTCCACAGTCAGCAGAGCACCAGCATAAAACTTCAGAGCCCACTGCGGCCGGGGCTTTAGCTGCAAGATCAAGAACCAGCAAGCAGGGGTCTGAGTGGGAGGAGGAGACAACAGATCCAGGAAAGAGAAAAAAAATAAGTGAAAGGAGGGACCCCAGGTTGTGCGGGAGGATGGAAGGAGGGAGACAGAGCTGGGCTCCCTATGCGGCCACATCTGAGCAAGCCGCAGAGGCTGCTGAGGAAGGGGGGCCGCTCTGACTCACACATCAAAATCCTAACCAGGGAGCATGTGTTGAAAGGGGCGCGTGTAAATTACTTTCAAAGCCGATGAAACTGTTTCCTCCCTTAAAATGGCCAGGGAGGAAGAAATGTAAGTGCTGGGGCTGGCACACCTAACCTTTCAAAGCGTGAACGGCGGAGCGACAGGCAGAGATGTCAGACGCATAGGAAAGTGGTTATCAGCTTGGACCTTCCTCCCGGAGGAACCTGGGTTCGTGTGGCAGCTGTGTGATCTTGGGTGCATTACTGGCCTCCCACTTGACCTATCTGGCTGAGTGCCCCTCTCTCTAAAACCAAGAGAAAATGTCTTCCTTGAAGGATTGACACCAGAATTAAATGAGATTTTACAGAAAATAAACACTCAATAAAACAAGGCAAAACTTAAAACAATTTGGGAAAATTGAGCCTTCTGCAGAGGTGAGGAGGGAAACAACAGAATCATCACCTCCCTCCGTGCAGCTCCACGGGGGTGAGAAAGCCCTTTGACCTTTGACAGCTAGTGCTTACAGCGCAGGGATGGCTGTTAGTGCGGTGGCTCAGAGCAAAGGCCACAAAGCCAGACTCCACCTGAGCTCTGCACCTGAGACCTGCACACTGCGGGGCCCTGAGCATCTCCTCACCCACTCAGCTGCTCATCCAGGAAGTACGGACAACAATGGTGCCCACCTCATGAGGCTGTTGAGGAGACTAGCTGAATATATAACACTTACTCGCTTAGAACAATGCATGGACTATATACGAAGAGCTCAATAAACACTAACTCACTGCCCCTCGCTTTATAGAACAGCAAAAACAACCCTGAGTCCCAGAAAGACGGTGGTACTCGCCCAAGGATTCCCAGGGAAGAAGAAGTGAGGATCTGGGCTCAGACACATGATGCTAGGCTCTCAGCTCATGGGCCTGTTGCCTGCACAGGGTCTCCCAGGACTCCCCACGGGTTCAGTTGTTGATGGGACACAATACCCGGAGGGCCTAGAGGTACATCAAGGCATCTGCAAGGAGGATAAGTAGACGAAATCATCTGAGGAATCCAAAAAGCAGGAAAAGGGGGCCAATAAAGGCATTAAAGGCATGACATGAGAGTTGGTACTCAGAGCTAATACACAGGCTGTTTCCTCTGCCTGGAACACCTTCCCCAGCTTCTGCTCTTCACTCTTCACCTGCCTGTATACTAAGGATCACCGAGATATATATCATTTGGAGTCTCCAAAGAAAGAGAACCGAAGAGGGGAGGGAGGGAGGGAAGGAGAAAGGAAGAGATGGGCTAGCTAGCTAGCTAGCTAATTTCCTGGAATTGGCTCATGCAACTGTGGGACCGGCAAGTCTGAAATCCATAGGACAGGCCGACAAATGGGACACTCGGGCAGGTATTGATGTTGTAACCTTGAAGCAGAACTTCTCTTTCTCTGGGAAATTGCATTTTATTTTTATTTTTATTTTTTTGCATTTAAGGCCGTTGACTGATTAGAAGAGGCCCACCACATTATTCAAGGGCAATCTCCTTTATGTAAACTCAATAGATAGATGTTATACAGACCTACAAAGTACCCTCACGGCAACACCTCAATTATTGTTTAGTTAAATAACTGGTTACCAGAGCCCACAGAAGTTGATACTTTGAACTAACCAACCATCACAGTAGACACCAACTCAGATGTTCCTTCCTTAAGCACACCTACCCTGACCCCTCAAGCCTGCTCAAGGCCTCCTATAGCACATTGATGACAGCCTGTAGCTCTCCTTCATGATGTGCACGAAAATAATGACCATTTACACTATTTTCTGCTTATGTTATGAGCACCATCATGGCAGGGACTGTTTCTGTCCTTAGGACATGTAGAATTAGCGGTTTCTGGCTCTCATTTGCTGGACTGTATGAACATCCATCTTTTCTTTTTCTTTTTTTTTAAAGATATTTTATTGATTTTTTACAGAGAGGAAGGGAGGAGATAGAAAGTCAGAAACATCGATGAGAGAGAGACATCGATCAGCCGCCTCCTGCATGCCCCACTGTGGAGATGTGCCCGCAAGCAAGGTACATGCCCCCAACCGGAATCGAACCTGGGACCTTTCAGTCCGCAAGCCGATGCTCTATCCACTGAGCCAAACCGGTCTCGGCAACATCCATCTTTTTGGAGATGTGTCATCTTAGGGTGACAGTGCCAGCTCAGCAGGGACTGTATGGGGGAGCACTGTCACTCTGAACCTTGTTTTTCTTATTTCTTTAACCTGGCCATCAATTTCTAGAATTCTGTAGAACAGATTAGGAGAAATCTTGTTTTCTTCGAGGAAAAAAGAAAACAGGTCAACTGTTTTCTTCCCAGCATGGACGGGGCGTTTGATCTTCAGGGGATTATCAGAGCATGATAGGAGGGGGGACTCGGAGTCTGGAGGGAAATGTTCAGACAGGTTTTCCCTTCCCCTTTCCCTTTGCGCTCGGATAACCCCTCCTAGTGTGTTTATGGCCTGATTGGCTCCTTTGTTCTTGGACATTTTTAAATCCGCAGTTCAGAGCCCACACCCTTGTTCCCAATGTCGGCCGGGCCTGAGGGAGGCTTTACCACAAGTTTGGAGGACTGCACCCTGGCTTCCTGCAGAAACTGGCAGAACCGTGATTTCAGAAACGTCAGCCTTGAATGCCCCCAATGGCTCCTTTTCCTGCTTAGTGGATTCCATTCTTCAGGGAGAATTCAGAGATGGGGTGGCATCTGCCAGGTGACAGGGACAGAAGGAGGTCAAGGAGGAGTTAGTACATTGAAAGTGAGTGTGCAAGAAACAGTTACTGAAAACCTAGTCAGATGTTATAGATTCAACAGTCAGCTAGGAGGACAGCAGAAAAGTTATTTGGGAAATAATATTTCGACCAAGGCTTAGAATGGGAGATGGGATCTCAGACTTGAACATCAGCTGGTGCCAAAACATCTGAGGAAAAGATTAACTGCTCTTTATAAAAGAGAATATTCTGGGGTTTCTCTGCACGTGAGATGAAGAAAAGACAGCAGAGGAAGGCCACTGACATGTATTCATGGTGGGAGTTGGGGAGCTATGGTTGAACCCCCCCCCAACACACACACACACACATACACACACACACTCTCTCTCTCTCCCTCTCTCTCTCTCTCTCACTCCCTTCAAGGCATTGGTATTGTCTATCTACTTCACTGGTACCCCAAGTGAGAATTAATTGTGATTACTAGGAAAACTGAAGAAGAGACTCAGTCTTGTGTTGGTGTAGACAGGATGCAGTACCTTGAGTCCCAGGTGGTGAGAGGGATGCTAGTGTCTCAGGAAATCTCCGTATCGTGGGAAAGGCTTTGGGTATCCACAGGCTGCAGAATGAGCTGGGTCCCAACTGGTCTTCCCTGAAGCTCAGAGCAGCTGACAACTAACTAATGAACAGGATGAAGCATGGATCTCATTGGACAGCCATAACCACTCTCTGTGATGCCTTCTCATCCCCACATTACTGAGGACTCAAGAAAAGCACGCATGGAGATTCACGCACACACCTTGTCAGCGACAATCTCAGGCTAGAACCCAGGCTCCTGACCACCAATTCCATCACAGGCAAAGCATGCACCATGAGCTGTTCTAAGAGCATGCATTAACTCATTTAGTCTCTCCTTTCTATATAGGAAACTGGGATTGTGCAGGGTCCTTTCCCAGGGTCATGCAGCGAGCAATAGAGCCAGACTTCAAATGCACACAATCTCTGTTGGGACTGGAACTTAGCCATTAGCATGTCCCACATGCCCTGCTGCCTCCAACAGTCTTTCCCAGCATAAACCCACTGCCCTGTCTTCTCCCTGCCGAGTTATCAGTTTACATCTCCTGCCGCTGGCTGCTCCGCGTTACCGTACTTTCCTATCTCACATCTCCTTGCACTCAGGTACAATACGCACCTGGTTTATGAGAGGCCACACCAATGACCTGTGCTTTGTATTTCAAACATATTTGCATTGGGGTTTCCAAAATCCCAACCACAGGAAACTCAATTAGCAACTAAAAATACCTTGGGTGTCAGGTCAATAGTTTCTGAAAGATCCTAGATGGAGCTGCTTGAAGCCTTTATTAGAAAGTCAGCCAACCACTCATTCACTGATTTATTCATTCAACGCATTTTATTGAGCTTCTGCTACAACAAGGAGGAAGCGGATGAGATGTAGGGATTAT
Organism: Lasiurus borealis; assembly: GCA_004026805.1. Lineage (NCBI taxonomy): Eukaryota > Metazoa > Chordata > Mammalia > Chiroptera > Vespertilionidae > Lasiurus > Lasiurus borealis. The sequence continues at coordinate 72,349 of PVJN01005347.1, forward strand.
AAAAACACCTCGCCGCCTTGTCTGTACAGAGTTCACATTCTCCCAGGAAGGCAGAAACCTATGAAATGGAGAAATTTTACAAGAGGGCTTCTAAAAGAAGCGGGCTGCCTTGATAGGCAGTGAGATCCCTGTCGGCAGAAGTAATCAAGGAGCCTCGCTGACTGTTCATAGAGGATGATACAGGTGGGATTCAAGCATTAGACGTCTGAATGGACCAGACTAACATTAAGTTCCCTGGAAGTACTGGGGTTCTTTGAAAACAAAGCAGAAGCAGCCAATAATAACATGATCTGCCAGATGCACTGGAACACACATCATGGAAGAATTAATTCCAACTGGTGGACGTAGGAAAGGTTTGCAGGTTGTTGGGGACAGTGAACAAAGGGTGGTTAATTTGAAGCCAACCTACGCATGGCTTTCACAGCTCTTAGCTTCCCAAAGTAGTTAACCTTTCTGTGCTTTAATCTCCTAATCTCCCAAGACAGGGTTAATTATGCCTGCCCTGTCCGTTTCTCCTGGCTACTGTGGGGATCACACGAGATAAGGTATAAAGGAGTTCGTAAACTAAAAAGTGTTTTGCAAATGAGAAATAGTGCACAGGGACCAAATATTAATGGTGTTACTTCAAGCATTAACAGGTAACATGTGTCTTTGTTGGGCACCTTCCTTGCATCTCAAACCATGTCACCCAACACTGACTGCAGAACACCCGCCTTGAGTTAACTGAAATTCGGGGGCTGCTGTGTCCTTGGTAGTCTTGTGCATGATCATTCAGTTCCTCCCTTCAGTTACCAGCATACATAGCTGGTAACTGTTGGTCTTTCCAAAACCTGTTTGCTACCCTTAAAAAATATGTTTAAAAAAATATGTTTATTTCCCTATTCATTGAGATCAAATAGCAAGATCCCCCATTGCTTTGGCGTTCTATATTATCTGAGGCAGACCAGCTAAAACAGATGTTTTAAATAAATGCATTTTGACATATGACAAGATACACTACGGATAAGATGGACATGGAATCCTAAGTACCAGGGACACCTACTGACATTTCCAAGCTCAGCCACTGTCCCCTGAGCACTTGCTATGGACCAGAGCCCAGGGTGGCAATGCTCAGGACACGGAGATGAATAGGACATGGCTTCTGCTCACAAGGAGCCCACATATTGATGAACACTCTTTGAAAGTGACCAAGAGAACGGACTAGACTAAATGGGCTGTAAATCAAGATAACTACCCAAGTCCCAGAACTGATGCTGACTTGCTAGTTGATCTCTGTTAAGACATCTTATTGCTTTGTGTCCATCCTTTATCAGCACTAGATGAACACCCATAAAACATCGTTTTAAAACCTGTTGGAAATGTTTGCCTCCTACCAACCAGCTGCTGCCAAGTCCTAATAAAAAAGGAAAGAAAAACAACATTCAACCTCTCATATGAGTCACTTACACACTTATTATATAGCAACTTTATTCTGCAACTTCCAGAGTAAAGAGGAAAGAATTGAATAAATTACATTATTTTATCCAAATCAATGAATTCCTTCTTCCTGATCTTGCTTGGATTTGGAATCATTGACTTAATGAAAATACAGAACAGAGAGAGAGAGAGAGATTCATGATTAATGTGTTTCTAGTAGAATCATATATATATATATATATATATATATATATATATATGCTAAGTGTCCAACTGTCCGACCAGCCACTATGATGCACACTGACCACCATGGGGCAGATGCTCAACGCAGGTGCTGCCATGATGCACACTGGCTGGCACCAAGGACCTGGTGCCAACAAACCAACACTTGCTTCCCCCAAGTGGGACACAGGCCCCACTACCACCCTGAAGTGACACCCCACCAAACTGCAGCCAACACTGGGAAGATCCCATGATGCAGAATGCAACTTATAGCCCAGCCCAGCCTAGAAACGGTCATTGTGGACTCTAGGTAATGACATCACATAGCAACGCTCAGCTTCCTCTCTCTAGCGACTAGCCTCCTTGGAGTTTCTTCAGCCCAGGAACATGTCTTACTTTATAGCCAGGTGGAAACATTTTACACTGTAACCAAATGTCTGGAAGCATTTTCCCGTGCTCATTTCATTTGATCCTCACAGAAGTCCTGGGGTAGGTAGATAGGAGACTTGGTGGAATCCTATTTTCTTTTCATTAGTCAGAAAAGATATTTAGAAAGCTTAGAAACTTGAACCGACTGAAAAAAAGAAATGGTGGACCTTGAAAATGACTTCAGGTTTTCTCAGTGCACAGAATATAGTCAAACACTGCCACAGGTAAATATTTTACCTTTTGTCCCCCCTATGTGATCTACAATAATCTGCTTCATGTTGGTATTTATTGCTGTGTTGCTGACAATTACCTGAAAGAGAAGTTGGGGTACTTCGCTGGGCTGGAAAAATTTTACCTAAATCAGAAAGCAGGTCTAATTAAGCAAGTTTATTATATATATTTGTGTATGTGTGTGTGTGTATATATATATACACATATATATAATTAAGCAAATTTACTATATGTATGTGTGTATATATTATATATATGTATGAAAGGCTAAGTTGACTTGCTCATGCTCAATACATATAAAGTTCTCACTGGCACCAATCACATGCATGTGTTTCAATCTGTCATTGTAGATTGGATTTGGAATTTGTTGATTGGATTGAATTTGAAATCACTGTCTTAATGAAAATATAGAACAGAGAGATACAGAGATTCATGACTAATATGTTTCTTGTGGAACCAAATTTTATCTATCTACCTACCTACCTCTCTCCCTACCTATCTATATATAAAAGGATAATAAATTTGTGAATTTGGCTGACACTTCTATTATACAGAAAGGGTGAATAGCAATATTAAAATATGTCTTCTACTTAATTTCCTTTCAATGTGCACAAATTCATGCACTAGGCCATTCGTTTACAATAAGAAAACAAGATACTGTTGTCAATGTAGGGCTAACTTACGTTAGCTCCTTATATTTCCAGAAGTTGATTGTTTTGTTCTCTTCTCTCCACTCTTTCTACGCTCCCCCTCCACTCTCTCTCTCTCTCACTCATACACACACACACACACACACACACACACACACACACACTCATATACATACAAACATGCTCTAACACTATTGAAAGGCTCTAATAGGCTGGTAATTGACTTAGCTAGGGCAGTGGTAGGCAAACTACTAAAGCTCGGGAGCTACATGCAGCTCACGAGCCGCAGTTTGCCGCTCTGTTGACTAATGAGTTTGCCAACCACTGCTCTAGACTCTCAATTTCAATAATTACAGGCTATGTTGTTCCTTGTGATTAAGCCCCTATCCCAGTGGTCAGCAAACTCATTAGTCAACAGAGTGGCAAACTGGCTCACAAACCGCATGTGGCTTGAGAGCCAGAGTTTGCAGACCACTGGTCTAGGGAAAGGAGAAATGAGCTGTCAGAGAAATCCATCTTTCCTATTTGCTGCAACTCTTTATTCTTAACACTTCCCACATCCTAACAGAACCCACCATACAATTGTGGACTTCATGGGAAATTGGCAACATTCCAACCCTAGTCATTATATCTATACTAACAAAAGCCAACAGGGAAATCCTATTCCCATTGCTCGTGATTAGTTAACCCCATGGTCAGCAAACTGTGGCTCAAGGACTACATGCGGCTCTTTAACTCCTTGAGTGTGGCTCTTCCACAAAATACCATGGCCTGGATAAGTCTATTTTGAAGAAGTGGCATTAGAAGAAGTTTAAAAAATTTGGCTCTCAAAAGAAATTTCCATCGTTGAACTGTTGATATTTGGCTTTGTTGACTAATGAGTTGGCTGACCACTGAGTTAATCAACATGTATGTGACTCAACTCATCACTAATACAGAAGAGGGATGGTCTGCTCTGGGACTTCTAGACAAGGGTATCTTATTCATAGGAAGGAAAGAGCAGAAGATGGCACCTTATGCCTCTGGAAATGTTACGTCTGCAAGTGTCACCTGGAATATCTATAGCATTTTGTTAACCCTCTGAGAAGGAAGCCAATAGAGGAAGCCAAGACCATCAGAGAGAAGTGGTCCATTCTACCTCTGGACTTCTCATTATGTGAGATGTGTCCTTTGGGTTTTTTGTTATGTGAGATGTGTCTTTTGACCTCAAGCCATTTTTATTTGTACTCTCTTTATTTGGGTTGTCACTTGCAACCCAAATCTTCCTAGCCAATGTACCTATCATATACATATACTCATGTGAGTTTGTTCCTCACTGCCATTTTCAACTCCATCAGCAGCAGCACAGGTAGAGAAGCAGCCCATTGGGCTCATGCAAGAGCTCGCCAAGGTCCCACACCAGGGGATTATTTGAGATGTTTCATGTGCACTACATTCTGTTTGTGGTAATGTTTATAAGAACCTATGCAGTGTTAACACTCATACAACTGTGTAACAACAAGCAAACAAAAAATAAAGAAGAAAAAGGTTACTATGGGTGTGAAGGTGGAAAAGGAGACAGAAATGCAAAGTAAAGGGAGAAACTGGAGCAAAAGCATAGCGGTCTGGAAAAAAAATTGTAAAATTTAGGGAAACAACAAATGATTTGATAAGACAGAAGCCCACGTTGGTGGTTTGAGTGGAGGGGCTAGATAATTCAGGAACTTGGAATACATACTAAGGACTAAGGAATTTACTATGTAACTTAAGGGAAATATTGGAGGATTTTTAACCAATGGAAAATATGACCATATCTGAAATTTAGAAAGATCATTCTGTGAATAGCAGAGTTGGTGGTTGGGAAGAGCAAGATGAGAGGCCGAGGGTTCAGTTAGGGTAGGACTGAATCATAAATATAAGATGCCATAAGAATATCTGCAATGAGGTCAAAAAGAAGACAGATGGCATAAATCAGATTAATGAGGCAGAAGTATAAAATTATAAGAGTTGACAAGTGATTGCATTCTCCTTATTACCCAATTCAGCTTTGCAATGGAGCCAATTATTATTTCCATCTTATAGATGAAGAAACTAGCCTCAAGGTAGTTGAAGGACTTGCCAAGGTCACACAATTACTTGCTGTCTGAGCCAGGAGCCCATCCAGGTCCAACTCTACAACTCAGGTCTTTCCCCTTAACCATCTACAAACCGCACCCATACCTTCCCTACAAGTCATCTGTATGCATCTTCCGTTTCCCAGGAGAAAATATTCCACATTCCTCTGATGGTGCCTTAAATCACCTACCCCAAATGTCTTCAGCCTTCTGATCATACTTGTCTAGATGCATCTCAAATAACCTAAATCTGCCCGGGTAAGGAGTCCCTCCCTGAAATCAGTGCTTTAGCTCTGTAGTAAACACGGAAGCAGCAAATCTCCCACTACTTTTCCAACTTACCAAAAATACATACAACCCAAATAGCTCAAGTATTTCCTAAAGTATTCTTATTATTTTCTTTATTCTACTGCCCAAAGTTGCAAGCAACTCCGCTTATACAACCTCATGAACTATTAGTTGTTTCAAAATGTTGCTCCTTCTTTGCTTGGCTTGTCCAAACCTCACCCAGCCATTTGTAGAAAGTTTTACAGTTGGATATAGGCACTCTTTTCTACCTATGGAATCTAAAAATTTTTAATATATGGTGCTTTGTATATCGACGGGTAAATTCATTAAACAAATACGTGGTAATAGTCCCTTATAAATGGTTTTGAAGAGAATATATGACTTAGATCCCAGCTCATGAAATCACATTCAGAACCTACCTCATCTTGTTTGTCCATTATCAATAAGCGGAATCTATTAATTCTCACCCGGGTGTCAGGCCACATAATTGGAACTCATATTTAATTCATCTCTCACATTTAATTAATCATCAAATTGATTCAACTTCCTTAAAAAAAAAAAAAAAACCTCAAAGCCAAACAGTTTTTTATTCCCACTGTCACTATCGCAGCCCATGACATACTCTCTGGAGCAAGCTCCTAATTAGGCTCCTTGAGTTTTGTCTTGCCTTAACCTGTTCTCCCCTCTGCAGCCAGAGTGTAGATCTGGCCAATCTGCTCCCATCATCTGCCCACTGGACACTCTCCAGTGCCCCCCTCCCACTTCCATGGCCCAAAATAGCAGCAGGCAATTCTCTCCAATCTCTGTCCAGTGCTCAGGGCCTCCTCCTCGCCTCCTCTCTCACTCGCCCTCCTCCAGGAGCACCTTTCAGTTCCCCATGCGACTTGTTTTATTTTTTCCTCACATCCCGGCTTTTTCACCTGCTGCTCCTTCTGTCTGTAGCTCTTCACTTACCCCTTTTTTCTCGCTAATTCCTATTCATTCCTCAGACCTCAGTTTAGCTCTCATTCCCTCCACCAATCCCTCCCTGACCTCCAAGACTGAATTCCAGCACTTCTCCTTCCTCTGTTTATCTCACCAGTCGCCATATTCCTGGGACCTAGTGCTATTGTCTAATACTAGGTCATCCCACCAGAAATATTTTTTGGATGGCTTCGGTTACTTAAAAACAAAAACAAACACATCTTTCCTTTGAAAGGAAAGAGGCACGGCCAAGAAAGAAAGACCTTGTCTGTCCTTAGGATCGATGCATCCTGTTAATGGAGAAGATCTCCAAGGTAAAACATGGCTGCAGGTGAAGTTAAAAACAAACCTGAAAGAAAATCACAAAAGGCTGGGGGATCCAGAGGTGAACAAATGAGATAAAAGAAGTCAGCTTAGGCTCACATTCTCTGGTGCTTCAATCCTGTCCATGCAGCAGGCACAGTGGAGATGAGACTTTAAAATTTCTAGAGTTTCTCCTCTCTCTCTCTCTCTCTCTCTCTCTCTCTCTCTCTCTCTCTCATTCTTCTAGTCTTAAAATGATGCTGATACAAATCATTTTTTAGACATTGTGCTAGGAACACTGAGTTACTGAGTTCTAAAGGGATTCACAAAGAATATATGCATTTAAACTACACAATTTATACAAACTCTCCTAACACACCCTGGGAGACCTGCTCTGGCACACAGGGCTGTCATACTTGCCCTCATCTGACCCATTTCCAAGATGTCCTTCCTCACAGAAGGCTCTTGGAAGAAGTGCTGCATCTGTTAGATATCGGAATATTGTTTTCAACATGAATGTGGCCAGGAAGAATCGATAGTCCATGTGATCCCCCATGATTTGTAAGATAAAAGCAGCCAAACGAAGGAACTCATGTGTAACTAACTACCTGTTCATGTGTCACTTTGGTCATCTGTTCTGCGTCTCAAATGTTCTCCTCTGAAAGAGACCAACTGTCGCTTACAAACAATAATGTTAGAACTGGAAGTGTTCTTTGAGGTCATCTCATCTGATACCTGCTAAGAATGCTCCACAAAACACATAAAGGACATGAACGGGCTTTTCTCGAACCAGAGTCCTGATATCGGATACGTTTCGGTTGCAATTTCTTCACTTCGGGCCTTTTGAGAGCCTTTCTCGTACTGAAGTGTGCTGTGCATCACACACAGGCTGGGTATCACTCCCCACTTCATCTGAAATATTAGCCACGGAGCCCTTGTATCAAGAAGTGACTCCACGACCACCGTTGGGTGGAATACGCTGGATCTAGCCTAACCCACTCCTTCAGACAAGGAAAATGGGGTCAGAGCAAAGGTGAGATTTGCCCAAGGCCATCTAGTTAGTGCACAGGTAAGTGAGAACTAGACTCCAATGTCCGGTCCTCTGCTGCCAGGTGTACTGTCCACTAATTATGATGAAGGCTCCCTCCCACAGCTCCTGACTGTCCGGAGGCCCTAATGAGACGTCGAATTGTGGACTTAGCAGAGTCTCAAGGGTAAGCTATGTGTGTAGATCTCTCTGCTTTAAGAGAGCTCCCGGTAAAAGGTGTTTCTATAATCTGGAATTCAATCAGCATGTATCACATGACCATCACATACATGAGCCAGAGCAGGAAGACACGTGAGTATCCAGCTCTACCTTCCAGAACCTGGACCAGCACGGGTAGACAGGACCTGGGAAATGGATGGGCTTTCCGTTTGCTGTGGGATCCCATTTGCTTTCGCTCTCCAGGCTTCAGATTCTTGGCCAACACTTTTCTACCTGACTTTCTCACAGGATTTCACTAATGCGTAAAACACTTGCAAAAAACAGAACCTACACAAATGCTAAACAGTGTCGCTGTGATCTACTGGTTAATATGGAATTCGAAGTGAGAAGCCACCCCTTTTAGCCTGGGAAACTCACTCTGAACCAGCACATTTAATAAACCAAGAGAAGGCCCACAAATTAAAAAGCAGCATCGGAAACCTAATCAGATATTCTCTCAATTTACTCACCACCCCTGTGGTGCTATCCAACTTTATTAGTATTTTATTCTGTATTCTCTTTTAAAGTGAGAGTTACATTAATTTACAATACCAGCACAAAATTCTATTAAAAAGGAAAAAAAACTTTTATAACTTTTCTATTTTTTTTCCTGGTTACTGTCCCCGGGTTTCCAATCTACTAATAAGGCCTCTTTTGTTTTATTTCATGTCTGAGAGGGGAACTGGGGAGTCTCTTCAAGGCCATTGCCTGCTGGGTTGTTAAACGCAGTGGGGACACCCTCTTGGAGGGCACATGCTCTAATTGGCTCTAAGGGCCAGGAAGTTGAACTTTCTTGGTCTCCTTTTATCCTGAGTGGCTTGCAAATGTCTAATCATTCTCTGGTATGGCTCTGTCTTAAAAATAAAAATAATAAAAAAGACGGTTGGTTTGGCTCAGTGGATAGAGCATCGGCCTGTGGACTGAAGGGTCCCGGGTTCGATTCCGGTCAAGGGCATGTACCTTGGTTGTGGGCACATCCCCAATAGGGGGCATGCAGGAGGCGGCTGATCGATGTCTCTCTCTCATCGATGTTTCTACCTTTCTATCCCTCTCCCTTCCTCTCTGTGAAAAATCAATAAAAATATTTAAAAAAAACAAAACATAAGAACTCGGCAACAAGGAAGCAGATACGCTGGGCCATTCCCACCTCCCAGCTTCGATGACCTCACACTCCGTTTTCCCGGAAATGGTCATCACAGCTCTCAACATCCCCGACCCAACAGTTCCCTCGTCTCTCGGTGCCACCTCTGACCATCCCAGAGGTGAGTCGTGGTCTATGTGAGACGGAAGGAAACACAGGGATCATCACATCATACCCTTCATTTTACAAGTGAGGAAGCTGAGGCTCAGCGAAAGTAATTTATTCAAGATGATCCCAAGCTTCGCGCTCTCAGCCCAACGTTGGTTCTCTTTTCTCATTAAACCCTGGGCTTCCTTTGAGAGCCACCATCAGCCCGGGTGCTACATCTTACTTAGCCAGAGTGAGTCCCAAATCTACCCACTGACCCGTGCCTCCAGGGACTGGTTTCCTGAAATCCTGCGTGCTTCTCCTAGGCTGTGTTTTCCCATTTGTAATTAACACAGACAGTGGATTACATATGGCCTCCATGTTTGCTTCTCTGTGTGAGTTCCGTGGCAGCTGCATTGTTTATCGGTTCAATATGTCTACGACAGCTGCTGGTTCCTCCGGTAAATCAGCCTGTCCTTGTCTTCGGTCCTCTGCCCCAGCTCTTCCCACAAGCCACCCATTCCCACAGCCAGCCAGCCCGCAGTGCCACCAACACTGAATCAACACGTGTCAAAGGGTGCGGTTAGAGAATGTCAGAGTTTCTTTCATATTAGCTGTGTGTGCCCCTTAAATAGAGGAAGAAATCCTTTTTAAATATACTAAATGATACATTGATATATTTATCCCATGAAGATCTACCAGGCACCTAGGAGACGTCCGTTCCATGCTGAGCACAGGGGATAGAAAGAGGAACAGCACAGACTCTGACCTTGAGTGGCTCTCGCCCTGATGAGCAAACCCGTCTCTGAGCACGTATGAACAGCCACATGATAAATGGCACTGGATGAGTGACAGAGAGAAGGTCGAATCCTACTTGAGAAATCAGAAAATGCTTCCCAAGGAAGGTGGCTATTCAGACACGTCCAGCGGGTATTAGAACGGAAAGGACCCGGAGAGAGAACACGGCATGGCTCTCTGACCTCAAAACAATCAGAAAGGGCGATCCCATTTGGCAGCTGAGAAACACGAAACTCAAGAAGACCATGCAACTTGGCCAAGGTCACCTTGCTCGCGATGCCATTTCTCAAACTCCCAGAATCTTCTGTTTCTCCTCAGTTGAAAGGCAGCACCTTCCAGATGTGCCAGGAAGGTAAAAACAAACAAACAAAACCCCTGTAGGACTCCTCCAGGACCCAAGATTTACCGGCATCACCAGTAACCCCAGCTCCATAAAAGAATCCACCCCTCCTCTCGCGCCCCCGCTCTACACACACACACACAAACACACACACACACACACACACACTCAACTGAGTTCCCATCAGCAGCCAGAAATTGTTGCCATCTAATGCATTTCTATGTTTTGGCTTTCTTAATTTATTTCAGGCACCTCATTTTCCTGGAACAAGTGCTGTTATTTATGACACAGCAGCAAACACTTTACATTTATAGAGGTTATGAATTTTAGAAATGGCTTTAGTGGCAATTTAATCTGTCCTAACTAT
>PVJN01005348.1:0-86827 GCA_004026805.1 Lasiurus borealis
TACATTGATTTGTCTACCCATTGAAGGAAACCCTTTTGTAAAAAAATGTGCTGTGCTCTGTGCTGTTTTAGAGAAAAGTAATGTAATTATCTTGCTACTAAATGCTGTGAATTAGAAAATGTATGAGATATAGTAGCTGCAAAATATATGCTGTTAATTATGGTCATTTATAGATAGAGAAAATGTGTTTCATTTGGCAGCATGATGCCTACAATAGACATGCAAGATAATTTGCATATATACTGTCATTGTCCTATGTCTTACCTTTCACATTTCTAAAGAAATTACTGGCAGGTAAGACCTATTGGGTCAACGGGGGCATTGTGTTGCCAAGCAGAGCTATTTCCTGTAACATATTTTCCAGAAATCTCTCCAGTTTTAAATTATAGTAACCGTGGTCTTGGTAAATTACTTCACAGCTGAGTAAAACATTTTATAGTGGTACTAATGATGCAAATAATAGATAAAAATAAGTTATACTTTTCTATTTCAATGTTGCAGAGGTTAGCACTATAAATGTAGCTATTAGCAGGCAATCTATCATTCTGTTAACATCATATTTAGACGAGATGCTAAAGGTCACATGTGCTAATATGTCATTATTTCTTGCATCCTCTAAATATCCTGAGTGAAACCTCAAATTTAACTTTTACAGACTAATTTTTCTACTCAGAGTTATAACTTACTGGATTTCATCTACCTGATGTTATTGTATTTATTTTATTTTTTCACCAGAATGATACACAATCAACTTTTCCAAATATCATAGTCTTTTCAGTATCTTTTCTCTTATCCCTTCTATTATTTTATAATATGTATGGCTCCAATACCTCATCACCCTTAAACCAATTCAACTCTCCGGGTTCATATAATAAACATAGAGACTGGAGCAACTCTTATCTCCCTTGTAAAACTCAATGAGTGTCCCAACAATTTCCAATTATTGGACACTTAGAGTGTTAGTTACATTTATCCCTTGAACAATATGCATTTGAAATCTATGGGTCTTCGTATATACAAATTTATAATAATAAAAGCATAGTATGCATATTAGACTGGACAGCTGAATAACTTTCTGCAAATCCTTCCAGATGAAGCTGCCATTTTGGGATTCAAGGCAGAGGCAGTTACGGGCAATCAGGCAGGTAGGCGAGAAGTTAGGGGTTATCAGACAGGCAGGCAGAGTGGTTAGGGATGCTTAGGCAGGCAGGCAGGCAGGCAAGTGTTTAGGACCAACTGGTTCCGGATTGTGAGAGGGATGTCCAACTGGCCTCAAGGGGTGCCAGATTGTGAGAGAGTGCAGGTCGGGCTGAGGGACTGCGCCACCTTGCACAAATTTCATGCAGTGGACCTCTAGTTTTTTAAATAAATGTGTACAGTCCTGAAAATGCATTTTCTCTTTCTCTTTCTTATAATACTAGTGGCTCAGTGCATAAAATTCATGCACATTAAAAGGGAATTAATTAGAGGAAATATTTTAATATTGCTATTTGCCCTTTCTCTATAATAGAAGTTGTCAGAGATGAAAGAAAATTAGTAAAACGTATATGAAAATCTTTCTCTTGTCAAAATCTTGGCTGTGCCCTGAGACCCAGAGTAAAGTCCCCACCCACTCCCACGAGCCTCAAAATTTTGCGAGACCCAGATCTGGCTGGCCCCACCCCAATGGACAAGATCCAGACCCGCTGGCCCCACTCCCATCAAGCCCTGACAGGCAGGGCACAACCTCAGGTCCACTGGCCCAGGGATGGGTTGTGGGGGCGTACAGCTTCAGGCCTCCTGGCCTGGCACTGGGCTGGGGGCACAGCGTCAGGTCCCCAATCAAGCCCCACTGGGAGGGGGGTGCAGCCTTAGGTACCCCAGCACCAGCTCGGCAACAGGGTGGGGTATACTGCCTGAGGACCCCTGGCCCGGTGCCAGGGCAGGGGGAATGGCCTAAAGTCCCCCATCAAGCCCCACCAGGCGAGGGACATGGCCTGAAGTCTCCCATCCTGGGATAGGGGGTGTGGCCTGAGGCCCCTTGGCCTGGGACAAGGGACACGACCTGAGGTTCCTGCCCTGAACCAGGGCAGGGGTGCACCTTGAGGTTCCCCATCAAATCCCATGGGTGGGGGTCATGGACTGAGGTCCCCTGTCAAGCCTCACATGGTGGGAGGTGCGGCCTCAGGTCCCTCAGCCTGGTGCTGGGGTGAGGGGTGCAGCCGGAGGTCCCCTGGCTGGCACCAGGGGTGGGAGAATGGCCTGAGGTCCCCTGTCAAGCCCCACAGGTAGGGGGTGCAGCCCCAGGTCCCCTGCCCCAGCCCAGCACCACACAGTCCCAGGTCCCTGCTGATTGCTCTTTAACGCTCATTACAGGAACTCGGCCTCTGCTATGGACACAGCCATCTTGTGTTACAGAATCCCTGCCTCTGCTGGGGGCACAGCCATCTTGACCATTACAGTGTGACCATCCATTTGCATATTCCCTCTTTATTATTTAATATTGTTAATATATTTCTCTCTAGCTTACTTTACTGCAGGAATACAGTGTCTAATACCTATAACAGACAAAATATGTGTTACTCAAGATAAGTTAATCAGATTTTCTGGTCTTGATTTGTTTTTTTATGCCTCCCATTTTCCAATTTGTCACTCTATTCTATATGCTGCCTACCTCAAAGGAAGCAAACCACTCGCTGGTCAAACTCCTTTTGACCCTCCCCTCATGTATTTGCATGCATTTAACACTGCGCCAAGCAAGCGCACTAGAAATACGAAATCAAAGGGTGTTGAGAAGTTAGGCCTTCTCAGCTGATATCTGTGAGTGACAGAATATTTACTTAGGTTCAAAAGACGTATTTGTCCCTACTCATTAACAGAGGTGATGGCAACAGGAAACTGAAGTCATTTAAAGGTGACAAACAGCCCTGTCATTCCAAAAGAACACACACACACACACATACAAATCTATGTCTGGCTTAATACAAATTGTGAGCTCACTCCAATTGAGTGACATAGCATAGGAATGTTCATATCATTTTCCCTTCAAATTGAACATTGCTCGTGGTGATGATAAGAAAATCTACACGGCCATTTTTCAGCAGGTTAGCACAGGAAAACACTGAATTCATTTAATGAGTTCAGCATTGTATATCACCTAGCAACAAGAAACTCTAAAATAGTGCCTTAAATTACAAGCACAATGTTTTCTCAAGGACAGGACGTTCAGAGTAGAGTTCAAGATGAGAGCAGCAGGTCACAATGCCACCAGTGAATGCACATTCCTTAACACCTCTCCTCTCCTTGATTTTGCTCTAAGTCTCATTTTCATGATGTCTAGGCGGCTGCCATGTCCCCAGCTAAGAGTGAAGCATGCTGGGTAATGGAGCCTCTGGTGGTTTCTCTAGGCTTTCTTTCATCACCTTGTCTAAAATGTTTTACAGGACAAGAGAAGATGAGAAAATAATTTTTATTATTAACCTTTTTTTTAAGCTGGCCTTATGAACGCCATAAATAAAAGCAGATTTCATCGTGAAAAAGAAGAGTATTTGGATGGCACTTAGCAGTCTTCCTACACTTCTTAGTGTGAAAGAATTGTATTTTTCATAACCAGTTTAATTATTTTTAAATGTTTTAGATTTCAGAGAGAAATGGAGAGGGAGTGAGAGAGAGAAACATCAATGATAAGAGAGAATCATTGACTGACTGCATCATGCACGCCCTCTTCTGCAGATTGAGTTCACAATCTAGGCATGTGCCCTGACCAAGAATCCAACCTGTAACCTCCTGGTTCATAAGTTGATACTCATCCACTGAGCCACGCCGGCCAAGCCAACTTAATTCTTATAAGAAAAGAACAATGCAAATGGGCAGATAAAGTTCAAAACTGAGGCCATTTGCTCTTTTTATGGGTAGAACAGGAAAGATTAAGATGTATGTTGAATTTTTCTTTTAAGACAACCAGGATCTTAACCACTTTCTTAGGCTTCAGTTAATATCTATCTTCTGAAAACACGCAGGGCATGTAATTATAACCCTCTCTTCTTCATTCATTATTCAGAGGATGTAGAGACCTGATGCTCAGCTGCCATCTATTTAATATGCAAACATGTGTGACACTGGATGTCTTCCCACTCCCGCATCTGCTCTCAATGCCTCTACTCTGCTTAATTTCAGGACCATTCTGTCTCTGTGGCTTAAAACTCCACAGCACATGCTAGTTCAGCTTTCTTTTTTACCTCACACTAGTGGCCCGGTGCGTGAAATTCATGCATGGACTGGGGGCAGGGTGTCCCTCAGCTCAGCCTGCACCCTCTCCAATCTGGGACACCTCAGGGGATAACTGGCAGTCATATATCCCTCTCACAATCCAGAACTGCTGGCTCCTAACCGCTTTCCTGACTGCCTGCTTTTGCCTGCCAGCCTGATTGTCCCTAACTGCTCCCCTGCTGGCTTGATTGTCCCTAACCACCTCTGCCTCGGCCCAGCATCCAGTACCCTAGATTGCCTCCTCCAGTTGACCAGAGGCACCCAGGATCTGGTCAGCCATAGGAGCTCAGGGTGGCTGTAGCCACAGGGGATGGTGGGCAGGTAGCTTCGCCTGGGCTGCCGCCACAGGTGCCAGAGCCTGGGACCATGGGGTGGGTGGCTTCTCCATCTCCTGGGCCACAGCCAGCCACAGGAACTAGTGTCCAGGACGAGGGGTGGGCGGCTTCTCCATCTACCAGGCTGTAGCCAGCTGCATGTGCTGGCGCCTGGACTGTAGGCAGGTGGCTTCTTCGTCTTCTCTTGAATGCAATGTGGGTGACGTCTCCAGCTGGCTGTGGCCAGCTTCTTTTTTTAATATATTTTTTATTGATTTTTTACAGAGAGGAAGGGAGAGAGACAGAAAGTCAGAAACATCGATGAGAGAGAGACATCGATCAGCCACCTCCTGCCTTCCCCACAGTAGAGATGTGCCCTCCACCAAGGTACATGCCCCCAACCAGAATCAAACCTGGGACCTTTCAGTCCACAGGCCGACTCTCTATCCACTGAGCCACACCGGTCTCGGCCAGGAGGATTCTTTGTCTCCTGGGCTGCAGCCAGCCTCAGCGCTGGTGCTGGACTTCTCTGACTCTCACAGACCCAGAGCAGCTGCCACCATCTTTTCAGGTTAATTTGCATACTCACTCTGATTGGCTGTTGGGTATAGCAAAGCAATGGTAATTTGCATGTTTCTCTTTTATTAGTGTGAATGTCCAATTATTTTCCAACTCCTATGGTTTCCATCTACATTTCCCACTGTAATCCATTCTTCAACCCCTCCTGCCACTGACCTGACTGAGCTTTGTTACCCAACTGATTACTTTCCAAAAGTAATTGCAATCTTATTAATTATTTAATTTTAAAAACACGGAGTGAAGGACAATTTCTGCTAAAATGAAATACCTTGCTAGCTTTTCAGCCTCACAATATCACTGCAAAATATTTTCCAGCCTCGATGTGTATCCTTCCCTATACTGATCGCATTCCAAGCATGCTTGGTTATTTGTTTCCAAATGTTAACTCGGTTCAACATCTGGATTTTGCTCACATTATATGCTTCTGCCTAGTGAACTCTTGCTATTATTTCTACCTGTTGATATTTTGCTCATTCCTCAAATTTAAACTTGATACTACTTTCGCCATGAAAGGATTTCCTGATTTATCCAGTTGACTTTTCCGGAGCATGTTATTAAAATATGTCCCACAGATTTTTAAAAATTAAATTTTTAAAAAAACATTGCTTACTAACAGTATTTTATTCTTTAAAGGTATTCCACTTATTATAACACTAGAGGACCAACGCACAAAATTTGTGCAGGGGGCTCAGCCCTTGCAGACCTGGCTACCTTGGCCCTCACAGTCCCAGTTTCATCTGGAAGGTCATCTGGATAGTTGTTCTGGTGTTCCATCTAATTAGCATAATAGCTCTTTATTGTATAGGATGTGATTAGGTAGATTCCCTGAGCTAGACTGCATTTGACAGGGAGTAAGGATAACTACATATTTCTCTCGGGCTGAGCACAGTGTAGAAATGAGGCCTCACTGTATACCAAGAACTGTGGACACTGGTAACTGAACCAAGGGCCTTGTAAACAGCTCAGGGTCCTTTCCTCCGGTTACCACTCAGTGATGGCAGCCAAACTGTAGAGAGTTATGCAAAGAAAACCAGACAGGAAGGAAGGCATTTGCGAAAATATCTGTGTTCAATCCTCCAAAGCTGTAGCTGGTACCACTAATTAAAGTGATATTCACCTCATGCAATTATTCTAAGTATTAAGTTATAGAATGGCTATACAATTATTATAAGAACATTAATGTGGTTTTTGTCTACTTCTGGTTTTGAATAGGTAGGTTTTGTTGTTAGGATCCTGAAATAACATTGATAAATGTGAACACAGAATTTTTAAAAACAAAATTTATATATATATATATATATATATATATATATATATATATATGTGTGTGTGTGTGTGTGTGTGTGTGTGTGTGTGTGTCCCAAAAATGTATGCACACAGTTTGAAAAATTATAAAGGCAATGTTTATTAAAATATATTTTATTTTCAAAATTGAGCTATTAACTATTAAATTGATTATACATTTTTGGTGGGTACTATTTATAGGCAACCATCAGAAAATGTTTTTACTGTTATTTTAGATTATAACTATTTTTATTACTTTTTGAGAACAATGGGGAGATGAATTGATATACATTAGGAAACAATTTGCTTGAGTGACAGACCTTAACTAGACTTAAGTGCTGAAAGACCAGCATTTTCTATACCACTTATCGACATCATTAATTATAACCCTATATAATCCCCCAAACACCATAATTACACTTATTATGTATGCACATGGGAAATCATTTAAATTTTTCCTAGTTAATGAAAGGCACTGATTGTCTTATCTGCCAGGTAATTAAATTACTATTAAGCCTTTATTATTAAAGCCATTTGGGAGTAAAGTCTTCCATTATGGTTAGTTATTTAAATACTTAACCTCCAGTTTCAAATTCATCTGCGGCTCAACATTTCCGCTTGCAAAATGGCCATTTTAAACTGACTGAGTTCAACGTTAACAGGATATGGTAATGTTCTACCCACTGCCTCCCCATCTCAGTTAATGACAACCTCAACCTTCTAGAATTCCATGGTAAAAGTACCTGGCCCCTTTTCTTACTCTTATACTCCACATTCAGTCATTTTATTATCTTTACCTTCAAAAGGTCTCTTGGATCTGACCATTTGTTCCTCTGTCTTCTACTAACTCTGTTATTAACTCCAAGACACATTATATCATCCCTAGAGTACTGAAATTTCCTTCTAATTTGTGTTATTGATTCTTCATTTGCCATACTTCAAGCTATTATCAAGAAAGAAAGCAGCCCTAACTGGTTTGGCTCAGTGGATAGAGTGTTGGCGTGTGGACTGAAGGGTCCCAGATTTGATGCCGGTCAAGGGCATGTACCTTGGTTCCAGGCACATTCCCAGTAGAAGGTGTACAGGAGGCAGCTGATCGATGTTTCTCTCTCATCCATGTTTCTAGCTCTCTATCCCTCCTCCTTCCTCTCTGTAAAAAAAAAACAAACAAAAAAAAAACAAAACAATAAAATATATTTAAAAAATAAAAGAAAGAAAGCAGACCCTAACTGGATTGGCTCCGTGGATAGAGTGTCAGCCTGGGGACTGAAGGGCCTTAGATTCCATTCCAGTTAAGGCTACATGCCCGGGTTGTGGGATCAATACCCATATTATTTTTTTAAAAGAGAAAGCAAAATAATTTTTAAAAATAATAGATCACTTCTCTGGATTCCAAGCCCCCTAGCCATGGAGAATGACAGGTAAATTCTACAATCTACAGGGCTCGCCACCCCTCTCTGTTCTCAAAGACTGGCATTTCCTGGAGAATCAATGGTGTCTTAGAACTACATGTATGTTGATTATTAACTTTTCAGGTATTTGGAAGGTCAGCTTCAAATGCAGCTATTATTTAAAAGCTAAATTAAATGCACAACACTAAAATATATTTAAAACCATAATTATTAGATCTGAAAACTTGAATCATGGTTTTACATTACTGTGTTTAATACCACCCTTACCGGCTCTGGGGTCTTTTTTTTTTTTCCCCCAGTTTATAAGTCAAACATTCTAATCAATTGTTCGTCTTCTTTATCCCCTAAGAAGCTGATTATGGATTAGCCAATTAGCCAAGGTCAGAGATCCCTGCAGGTAGGGGGGAGGGGAGAGACTCAGTGCCCAGTGTAATTACATTCACTTTACCTGTGAAGGTTCAGTGCCCATTCTGGTCGCTACCATTCCCACCTACTTTAGAACACTCTGAACCCTGTTAATTACAAACAGGTTGTCCCATGTAACTGGTTTGGGGAACATTTTCAGCTTCTTAGAATATCTGGTCCTGAGTTGGATTTGGGAATGAAAACAGAGAAGGTCCTTGATAGAACTCTTCCGGGTTAATTGCTTCCCAGGTTGTGGGGTGGTTTCCTGGCCTGGTTACTGTAATGGGTGTGGGAGGTCTGTTGTGAATATATAGCATGGCCACTTTTTAATATATTCAGTCTCTCAGGGACCCCTGATCCATACTGATTCACATCTATTTTAATCAATCCCCTCAACAATCAGAACATTGCGTATCATGGATATTTTAATCTGAACATCTGGAGAGCTTCAAGTAGGTGAATAAAAGTAACAGACTTATTATCTTAGTGTTAATGATGAAATACTTATAGAAAAAAAAATGGTGTGATTCAATGAAAATCATGCATCATCTTTTCCAAGTAACCTGATTCTACTTTTTCATTGTTTCTACACTGTCCGGCAAGTATACACTGATTTAAACTCTTTTATTGTCTTCAAAAAATTTCACAAAGCTGTACAAACACGTTTGTTCTTCTCTTTTTCTCCTGCCCAATTATATCTTCCTGGTTTCCTCATCAAATGAATTAAATAAAATCTTTAATGATTATTGATTTTTTTAGATCTGTATGAGAGTCAAGATTTTTTGTCTTTTCTCTTCTAAAAGTCTTTGCATTTTAATGATGAGTTACTTAGATCTGTATTGTTTCAAATTAAACAGAGTGAGAAATACATAATGAAAAGGGAGTTTATAGCCCTGGCTGTTTTTGCTCAGTGGATAGAGCATCGGCCTGCAGACTGAAGGGTCCCGGGTTCAATTCCAGTCAGGGGCATGTACCTTGGTTGTGGGCACATCCTCTGTGGGAGGTATGCAGGAGGCAGCTGATAGATGTTTCTCTCTCATCAATGTTTCTAACTCTCTATTCTTCTCTCTTTCTCTCTGTAAAAACTCAATAAAATATATTTAAAAAAAAAAGAAAAGAAAAGAGAGTTTATATACCCTGAGTATTCATTGTCTGTAACGAGTCAGGACAGTTAGAATTAGGACAAGTGGTTGAAAGATGCTGACTAAGGCCAGCTGTACTTTACTAAAAACGTTGACTTAAAGTTTAATCATAGACTACGCTCCCTGAGCTTTAACCTTGGATTTATTTCCTAAAATTAAGCTTGGAAATCTAATTTTTAAAAAGCTGCCGATAATTCCAAGCCACACATCAGATCATGACAATTACCATGAATAAATTATTCAAATGATGATTTAATATGCTGCTAAATGATTTGGCATGAATATTGGAGATTCCTTTAGCCTAACTTTTTTTTTTTTTTTTTACTATTTTACAGCTTCACTTCCAAAAATATAGAGGCCCTTCTCACAACTAAAAGGCCAAAAGAGTCAGGCTGGTGTGGCTCAAGGGTTGAGTGTAGACCTATGCACCAGGAGGTCAGGGTTCGATTCCCAGTCAGGGTATATGCCTGGTTGTGGGCTCAATCCCCAGTAGGGAGTGCAGGAGGCAGCTAATCAATGATTCTCTATCATCATTGATGTTTCTATTTCTCCCTCTCCCTTCCTCTCTCTGAAATCAATAAAAAGATATTTAAAATTACTTAGGAAAAAATAATCTGAAACTTGATCGACCTAAGACCTTCCTTGTCATTGCAGTTCTTCCATCCTTTTTTCCTGAGGATTCATTCTTGTTTTGAGAAACCTCAACCTAAACTTTGTTTCATTTTCTTTGGTGATTTTTACTGTTTTATTCTAATAACAACATATGTTTGTATTTTCATAATTTATAATAACCTTCCATTTTACTTTTTAATTAAACTTTAAAAAGGCATACAAAAATATTCTAATTTTAAAAATGAAATATCAACAATTGTACTGTATCAGATTGAATATTAGAAATGTATTTATTCTTAAAACAAGCATTGACTAATGAAAGCAAACATGGTGCTAAATTGAATGTGGTTAAAGAAAAAAAAGGCTTTGATATTTTTTTCCAAATAAGGCCAATTTATTTTCATTTTGTTGCTTTTTTTTTAGAACTGTGCTTGAAAAATGACATGTAACATGAAAGATTGAAGCAATTACCCGCATGATTCAGATCAAATAGACTCTTAATAAATAAAAGCAGATGGTATGGGTAGAAATTGTAGCTTGAAGGCTATGTTTCTCATATACTACATATGAAAATTGATTGTTCCTTCATTGCATTTATTTTACAACAGAATAAATAATAACTGAAAAATTCTCTAACCTGGTAAAGGATATAGAGATACAAACACAGGAAGAGCAGAACATCCCAAACAAGATGCACTACATGCTAAATACATCATCATAATTAAAATGCCAAATGTTAAAGACAAAGAGATAATCTTTTTAAAAAATATTTTTATTGATTACTTAATAAAAATGATTAGTTAATACAATCAGAGAGGAAGGAAGAGGGAGAGTGAGATAGAAACATCAATGATGAGAGAGAATCATTGACCAGCTGCCTCCTAAGCCGCCCACTGGGGATCGAGCCCACAGCCCCGGCATGTGGCCCTTGACAAGATTCGAACCTGGGACCCTTCAGTTCGCTGGCTGACACTCTATCCACTGAGCCAAACCAGTTAGGGCCAAAGAGATAATCTTAAAAGTAGCAAGAGAAAAGCAGTTAGTTATGTACAAATTCTTAGTGATTAAAGTCAAAACCTATAGTCAAAATAAGACTATGCTTTTTCTAACACATGTTTACTTGAAATGTAATATGGAAGCATATAGTCATAGTTTACATTTCTTAGTCATTTTTTAATAATAAAGAGGTATTTCACTCATTTGAAAAAGTGTATTAGAATGAGTACATAACATAAATGTTTTATTTGGGGTTCTGACATCCCCTGCAGGAGATCATGCAGATTCTCACACCCCTCCTCAAAACATATACAGGATGGAACAAAAGTAGGTTGGCAGTTGTTAAAATGGAAAATGAGACAATATATAATAATACAAGGATAAACTGTGTTTTGCTTACTCACAGCTGTAAGCATAATTTTTGCCCACCTCTATAAACATATTTCTAAATTGCCGTAACTATAGAATTACTATAAACTTTTCCCCAATTCTGTAATAAGAAATGATTAGAATGTGATTAAGCTAAAAGGGATTCTCTGAAGCACTTTCAGGGAAAAATAATTTTATTTCTATTTATAGAAAAATATTTATACTGTGGACACTGTTGCAAAAATGGTTAGAGCATCGGCTTATACACCAAATGGTCACAGGCACATACCTTGGTTGCAGGTTCAGTCCCCATCCCAATGTATCTCTCTCCCATAGATGTTTCTCTTTCTCTCTCTCTCTCTCTCTCTCTCTCTCTCTCTCTCTCTCTCTCTCTCAAATCAATTAAAAACAAACATATCTTCAGCGGTAAGGATTTGAAAAAAAAAAAGTCATCCTTATTTGAAATTACAACAAACCATATGTTAAGATTCTCTTCATCAGAATGCCTTATTATTTCAAAGTATTTACATTAGAAAAGATTGTAAATAAATTAGATACAACCTGAGGATATGTTTTAAATTTACATTCACCAATAACATATTAATAACACCCTGATAATCAATAGTTATTGCATGGAAGTTGAAATAGAAACTGCTTTTTCTGAATCTTTGTTTTTTCCCTAAAATGCATATGGTGAAATCTTAATGCCAGCTATTAGGGTATTATTATCTATTAGTAGATAGTGTCTTTGGGAAGTGCTTATATTATATCTATTAGTACATAGTGTCTTTGGGAAGTTCTTAAACTATGATGGTGGGCCCTTCATGAATGGGATTAATTCCTTATAAAGAGGAGTTCCAGAAAGATCCTTAATACCTTCCACTACTTAAATACACAGAGAAGATACAGGCTATCAACCAAGAAGAAGGCTCCCATCAGAATGTGACTATGCTGGTACCTTGATCTTACACTCTAGCCTGCATAGCTGTGAGAATCAAATTTGTTTTTTTTATAAGCCACCCAGTTTATGGTACTTTGCTTTGTAGTCCAAACAGCTAAGACACAAACCCAGGTCATTCTCCTAAGTACTAAACTAGGTATATTTTTAAATAAAAATACTCAAAAAATGAGATTATGCGTTGATGAATTGATAAAAATGCTATGACCAGAGACTCAGGAACCCATCTGTATTTTCTCTGGGAGCAGTGGATTACTATTCACTAACTGACAGTTTATGGAGTATTTTGTGTTGGTCTCAGCCCATTGATAACCAAGGTTGTGGCTTGATCAGCCCTTTGCTTCTTATGGTTACAAAACTACCTTCAACAATACCATTAGGAAGGTTTGAACAAATGCAGATTTACTACTTACAAAACCTGGAGATTACACAGCAACCCAGGGATCAGCACATGGAGGGCTTCGGTAGAGAGTGAGAAAGTGCATGGTCCTGGAGTGCTGCCTTTTGGGGATCAAGGGTGGGAGACTAGGGTTTATTGAGCTCACTCTTTTTTGGGGGAACTTAAAACATAAAAGCTAGACTTTAAAGCACTGGAACAGAAAACCAACTGGTCTCCCAATGGTCATTTACTGATGTCAACCAAGTCCTTTAGGACAAAGCAGCCTGGTTCCTTTGTCCTTGTAGCTGAGAATGTGTTTTATTTCAGACAGGAGCCTTCGAGTGGATGCCTGGGCAATCAATGCTTAGGTCAGGCACTAGCATTGTAAAGAGAAAAAACAAACATCCGAATTCTTTTGTACTACAGGGAGACTCTAGAACAGTGGTTCTCAACCTTCCTAAGGCTGCGACCCTTGCATACAGTTCCTCATGCGGTGGTGACCCCCACCCATGAAATTTTGCTACTGTTATGCATTGTGATGTAAATATCTGCATTTTCTGATGGTCTTAGGCGACCCCTGCGAAAGTGTTGTTTGACCCCCAAAGGGGTCGAGACCCACAGGTTGAGAACCGCTGCTCTAGAACATCACTATCAGAAATAAGAATAGACTATCCTATATAATAAAAGGGCAATATGGAAATTGACCTTAATGGCAGAATGACCAGAAGGACTGCTCGACCAGTCACTATGAGGCGCACTGCCCACCTCCCAGTCCTTCCCCCTGGCTGTCAGGCTCCTATCACCCAATGGTAAACAGGAAACTGGTGGTGGGTGGCGGGGGACATGGGTGGCACCAGGCCAAGTCCTACACCCTGCTGGTAGCCCCACACACAGAGGGCGAACTGCAGCAGGGGCAAGGCCAGTGAGCAGGCAGGAATGGCTGACCTCTGGGTCCCTACCCCCAGCCAGCAGGCTCTGATCTTCCAATGGCAAATGGGGAACCGGGAGTGGGTTGTGGCGGGGGGCTGGGCCGGCTGCCAGCAGCCGGGAAAGATGGTCCTAATCACAAGACAGGCCTAGGGACCAAACCCACACACAAATTTCATGTGCCGAGCCTCTAGCATAAACATAAAAAGCAAACGTGACAGCCTTGGGATTTGTTTAGGTGTCCCAAGGCCTAAGGGTGTCTAGTTTATATACACTGGTATTCCACTTATAATTTCATAACAGTAGGCAACAACACAATGCATAGTAAGACCAGTTTCAGCACATTTAGAACACGATAATGCCGAAAATATTGTCCTTTTCTTATGTCCTTTTAATTGCGGAAGTACCTACCCTCCCCCTCATGGGCAACAGTAATTGAAAAACTTTTTTCTAAAAAATTATATTCAGCCTCTCATTGCAAAGAACATAGACTCTTACTGATATATATATATATATATATTACAAAAACCAAATTACTTCTTAAAATATGGTACATAAATACTATTTACTATGAACTCTATTTCTCCTCATTTATCAAAATTTTGTTCTTTTCTAGACATAAGCAGCTGGCAGTACTGTTTTCCCAGGAGTGTACAAACACAACACTATCTGAAGCCACATAAAAAATAAATGTACTTATCCAAGTGGAAAATACTGCAAGTGCATATGTTATTTATAACACCAATTAGTTCCTGAGTCAACAAATATGATAAATTATTTTTGAAGGAAGGCATCTTTAGAGGCCAGACATAGACACATATATCCAAAAGGAAATCTTCCTAGATTGAGCTGGGTAACTCAGTCCTCAAGAGTTATTTTATTTGAAGTATCTATGAGAATAGGTTGCAGAAACTAGAATTGTTTTGTTTTCTTATATAAGTCTCTCTCTTTGAGTGAATCAACCAAATAGTCAAGGAAAACATTTTCTTTTAAGTATTGTATTTTTTTTTCTAATTTTATCTTCATGAAAAATATTCAACTAGATGTTCAGATAAGGATGTGATCTTTAAAAAAATATACAAAATTTAATCAAATCACCAAAAGGGAAGTAGAATGCTGAAATCCATGAGCATTTCTGCCAAGACACAAAATTTGCATTTGTTTCGCTGATGCGGATTACCTGGGAATGCATTGAAATGCAAGAATTACAGTAGGATAGTTAACTTCCCTTAGAAAGCATAGTACTCTGAAATTGTATTATGTTTGATGAAGTATTGCATGTAATTCCTTCTTGTGACACTTTAATTTTCCTAACATATCTTTAATCCACAGAGTATTAACATTAGATTTAACACTGACATCTTACATATTTAAACTTACCGATTTAATCAAATATATTTAATAACTTTTTATTTGAATATGTAATTGAAATTATTTTGATTAACATTCTGAATCAACCAGAAAGACATTGAACTGCTACATACTGAGTTTGTGAAGAGGAGGAGACTTTACTCTACTCTCCTTAAGCTCTTTTGCCTGGTCTACTAATCAAATAGACACGAAACTGGTTAGCAACAGAAAATAAACTAATGTAATTACACGCATGCATATGGAAATCCCACATACATGAGAGGTGCAGAGACAGAAAAAGAAAAGTGAGGGATGTATGACATTTCTTAATTTAATCTGAAACCTTGGGGCTTCGGAAGGAAGGTCATTTGCAGAATTTTAAGAGCAGCTGTTCAGTGATTAGACATTTGCCCTGCCCTATAGATAGATCATAAGAGTTATTTCTGTTGATAACTGTTATTGTGTACAAGGCCTTTAATTTAAACATTTTAAGGAAGAAGTTGAAGTTTCTTGTGAGTGCACAGGGTCTCTCTCGATTGCCTTCAGCTCAAAATAATTCAGATGTGGAAGGGGTACACCATGGATAGGCCAGTGCTAAACCTCTTTGCGCTCACAAAGAGATTTGTTTATATCCAGAGTGGCTGTTAGTTCATTCATTATGTATGTCTCTATGGAGGTTCCATCAGAATATGAGACTCCAGGACCGATTGTATAGTTGGATTTCATATGTCATAGTGGATGGAGGAGCGGAAGGTAGGGCCTAGGATTTCAAAGGAAAAATAGGCAATTTCCAGGTATATCAGAAAAGGCAAATAGGTGGTAAGCAAATTTTTTGCTAGGCCACCGAGAAACAATTTAACAGATAAGTCTAACATGTAGGCTTACTTGGATCCTCCCCAACTGGCATACATTATTCATACATGCTCATCTGAATATATATTCTCAAGTGAATAGCTCCCTTTCTTTAAGCAGATTTTTTTTCTATCTGGATTATTTTAGGCAGGTAAGGGTTTTATCTGAGTCTTCAGTTTTAAAAAAAATAACCAGCTTACATAATTAATATTGCAAAACGCCTATTTTTGGAATGGCAAATTCTGGCCCTGCTCGGTCTTGAAGGTCTTAGAGATTGCAGCAAGACTGCTCAGCACTAGCGGTCTCACTTCATCCATCCTGGGGGAAAACCCTGCTTTACTTTCCAAATAATTTTTATAATTCTCTGCTGTCAGAAAGAACTAATCCCCAGGAAATCTTCCATTTCAGTGGAAAAGAAATTAGTTAAATATCTCACAGTTGTACCTAAAAGCATGACATTGCTAGAAAGTTTATGCTCTAAGGCCAAAGAAGTAGCATTGCACTGGTATCAATCTGTAATAAATATGGAATATGCTGAGGTATCGCTGGGGAAGGTGGAGACTTAGTTCATAAGTCCTCACCTCTTTCTTCTTATTTTACTTAAATTAATAAAATTATCAAAGAAAGAGAACAAAATTTCTCTTAGAGTAAAACTAAAAAAGACTCACAAATTTCCTATAAATTTTGAAATATCAACCCCCAGGAATAATTTTTTTTAACTTTTGTTAAAAGTATCAAGGTGGCCAAAACCGGTTTGGCTCAGTGGATAGAGCGTCGGTCTGCGAACTGAAAGGTCTCAGGTTCAATTCCAGTCAAGGGCATGTATCCTGGTTGTGGGCACATCCCCAGTAGGGGGCGACTAGGAGGCGGCTGATCGATGTCTCTCTCATCGATGTTTCTAACTTTCTATCCCTCTCCCTTCTTCTCTGTAAAAAATCAATAAAATATATTTAAAGAAAAAAAAAGTATTGAGTTGACATCTACACTAATAAAAGAAAAACATGTTAATGGACTGTACCTTCACAATGCCCAGCAGCCAATCAGAAGTGAACATGCAAATTAACCCAACAAAGGTGGCAGATTAATTTGCATGCACAGGCGCAGAGTGGCTAGGGGTGGGGCAGGACACTTGCATCATCACCATGGTAATGACTCTGGCATCTCATACCACCCAGGTGCTCTGGGCCTCTGGGCAGCATGGGAAGGCAGAAAGAGGTCTCCGGGCCAGAGTGCAAAGGCAGCTCTAGCCAGAGCGAAGAAGGTGCCAGCAGCCAGGGGAAGGAAGGTCCATTCTTGCACCAATCTTTGTGCATTGGGCCTCTAGTTGGTTAATAAAATTATTCAGGTTTCACGTGTACAATTCTGTAATACATCATCTGTATATTGAATTGTGTTTTTACCACCCAAAGTCAAGTCTCCTTCCAACCATATTTCTCCCCCTTTTACCTCTTTCTACCTCCCCCCAATCCTCTTGACCTCTGATAATCACCATACTGCTGTTAGTTTCTATGAATTTATTTTCTTTCCTTAATCCCTTCACCTTTTTCAAACAGACACCCCATCCTCGCCCCTCTGACAACTGCCAATCTCTTCTCTGTATCTACTATATGTATCCGTTTCTATTTTGTTTGCTAGCTTATGTTGTTCATTAGATTCTACACAAAAGGAAATTTAAAAGAAGCTTATAGAGGCTACCGGGACCCAAGAAACAGCTCTCCAACTCTGACTAAAGTGCCATGTTCTTGCAAGCGTGCAGACATTTTGAAGAACTTCAATAATAATCCTTTTGACAATTACATGGCAGCCAAGAATGAAGAATTCAATCATCTATCTGATTTATTGTTACTTGACATCCAAAGAAGGTAGCAAATGGTGTGCAGATAAGTTTATGAAATAGCAGGAATTAGAAATGAGAGCATGCCTCTCCACTCTCAGAGGAAAATAACTTTATGTATGATACTTCACAAATCCAAATACCGTAAGCACTGTGGTGTTATTCTATTTCCTCTCTCATGAAAGTCGCTGTTTCATATAGAAGAGGAAATGTACTGATACCTGTAGCCATCCTATAATAAACAAATGTAAGTTCGGAATAATGGGAGAGCCAGCCCTCACTGTCAGGAAGCTACATATGTAGAAAGTGAGTACATGCATTCTTGGGACTTGAAAATATTGGGTGAGTTTGTTCTCTCTGTTAATAAGTTGATTTTACAATCCAACTTTCCATTCAGTTTCTCAAGCATGAAGAAAATTGGGCAGCAAAATAAAACATCCTATCTCTGTTATAGTTCAGCAAATCATAGAACTGGATAGACTGATTTGCCTTAAAAGCTTGCTTTTATCAATTAAAATAACTAAGTAATGCTTTGGCTAGTTTGGCTCAGTGGATAGAGCATCATCCTATAGACTTAAGGGTCCCGGGTTCCATTCCTGTCCAAGGGCACATGCCTTGGTTGCAGGCTCCTCCCTGTCCCTGGTCAGGGATCTTGAAAGAGGCAACCAATGGATGGTGTTTCTCTCAAATCAATGTTTCTCTCTGTCTTTCCCTCTCTCTCCCACTCTCTCTAAATATCAATGGAAAAATATCCTCAGATGTGTCCCGACCCGTGGGTTAGTCAACGAGGATCCTAGAGGGGGAGTGGGGATAAAAGGGACAAGAGGCACAAGGAATGGAGACAAGACAAGGTTCTGATCAAGTCTCATTTATTCAGGAAGAGTTTGGGATATTTATAGGGAGAAGGAGGAAGGAGGAAGTTGAGAAAATTCCTAGCCCTTAAGGCAAAACACCTGGCCTAGCCCTTAAGGCGAAACACCTGGCTTACGGGAAAGAGATAAGGTTTGGGGTAATAAAAACCTAGCCCGAGGTTAATGCTAAAGTGGCTGGAGCTTACTACAAAATGGCTGTCAAGCATAACAAGTTTCCCACACAAATGAAAAAAATAAAATAAAATAAAAGAACTAAGTAGAAATCCCAAGCATATTAGTGCAAAGAAAATTATTTTTTGGGTAATGATTTAAAACAATGATGCCTGGTACCTAAAACCACCTCTGTGTTTTCATTCCTTTTTCAGTTTGACTGTAAAAGAAGTGATAGATAGTAAACAGGTAATAAACTATGCAAGACCAGAGAGTTTTCAAAGGAGGAGGATCTCAAGAATAATGTCCAGTGGTGGATTCAGAATCCTCCAGAAGTCCAATAGCATCCCAATATAAGGGAAGGCAAGAAAGCAGGAGATACGGAGGTGAGAGAACATAAGACTATAATAAAGAGATCATTCTAAAAAAAGGAAGTTTTGAAAGAAAAGCAGGAGATCCTGGAAGGATTCTTGGAGCAGTTTAGCTTAGCCATGGGAAACCTTATGCAAAAGAGAATAAAAATAAAAGCTGTGTCTAGCGTGAGAAAACTGCTTTACATTCTAAGATTTCATCCTGGACTGCAGGTGTGCCAGTGGATAGAGTTTATCACCAGGTGGGGGGCCTTCTCCATCCATGAATGGGGCTGGAAAGCCCAGTCACCTTCCTTACAAAGTAATTCAGGTATTGTTGGTGAAAATAGTTTCCGGTGGGTTTTGACATCTCTCTTCACACAGCTCTCTTGTGAGTTGTGCCTGTGCCGCATCTCGCCGGGAGAGGTTGGCTTACAGCCTTAATTGCTTGTTCTTTGCAGGACGGCATGGAGCGTGTGGAAGAGCCTCAGTCTTCTAGGTTAGCAACGTATTTGTATCTTTAAGGAAACATTCTGACTTAAAATAAAAAACAGGTGAAACTCTGGTTCAATTGCGATGTATTGGCTCTCAGTAATTTTTGTGAATTTATTTTTTTAATGAGTTGATGAAACGAAAATCCTGGGACACATACTGTGTTAAGTGCGGGGTCAATAAAATTGATCATCTAGACACCAGTCCCTTTCTCCAAAAGGGAAAAAAAAATGAAACAAGTAAATACATTAAGTATGTATACGTGGATGTGTGTGTGTGCATGTGTGTAAAATTTCAAATTTGGGTTTTAAAAAAAAGTTAATTAGAAGGAATATTAATAGAAAGCTAAATTAATCGATGGTAAAATCTGAAGATTAAGTCAGGAGTTTGGTTTGTAGAAAAGACTGCAGGTAGAAAATATAACAGTTAGCAAATACTAGGCACAGGTGGAGAGGACTCAGAGGTGGGCCTGCGATTTCCAGGGTAGATCATCAACAGTAGCAACGACTACAAAATAGGTTTGCTCTGATTCAAGAAGCCCCATAAATGTTTCATGGATGGCAGCATGCTGTTCTTTATAATAAAAACGAGGGCACTTGATAAAATGCCCAACAAACGTTAATACGTGAGAGTTTTCCCTAAGTTTTCAAACCCTAATGAGTAATTCAAAGTGATAGTTTGATTTTTCCCTTATTAAAAATCTTAGTAATGAGACAAATATCATCTTTGAAAATAATTTTCTTTCAACATAGAGTGGCTCATAAACATCATCTGAAGAAATCCTTATGCACTAATTGAAAAGGGACTGTTACTTGAACATTATGTAAAATGTATTGACATGTAAAATTGGTATGCATTATCTTATGTAAAACCTAGGGGCCTTGGGCACAAATTCGTGCACCTTGAAAGGAACTGTGGACCACAAGGCTGCGGTGGGCACAGGGACAGGTCTCGGCCCATTCTCTGCATCCCCGCCCAGCCCCTCCTGCTGTAAGCCCGGGACCCCTGACTGCCAGCGACCCTGCTCCCGCTGCCATCGCTCCCATGCACTGACCACCAGCCCTGCTCAC
The DNA here is from genome assembly GCA_004026805.1 of Lasiurus borealis. Classification (NCBI taxonomy): domain Eukaryota; kingdom Metazoa; phylum Chordata; class Mammalia; order Chiroptera; family Vespertilionidae; genus Lasiurus; species Lasiurus borealis. The sequence goes on from PVJN01005348.1 coordinate 20,596, forward strand.
ACTCACTGGCAGCACGGAGGGATTGAGGCCAGTGCCAGCAGCGGGTACAAGTGGGGCCAGCACTGTCTGTCAGTGGGTGTGAGCAGCAGCTGCCTAGGAGCAGAGGGGGATGGAGAAACACTCAGAGGTGATTAGGGCCGGCAGCCACCACTCTCACCTGCTGACAGCATCAACCAATTGGTGCCAGCGCCAGGTGCTGCAGCAAGTGTAAGCGGGGTCATTGCTGGCAGTGGGTGAGAGAGGGGGAAGCTGGCCCTGATAGTCCCTCAGGAGCAGGTGGAGGTGGAGAAGCTCCAAGGGGTGACCAGGACCAGCAGTCACCACTTCCACCCGCTGACAGTGCCAAGAGATTGGGCCAGTGCTGAGCCCCAGCAGCAGGTGCCAGCAGGGACTCCGGGACCAGCAGCAGGTGGGAGTGCCTGCAGGACTGCGGTTCATGGGAGCAAAGAATTTTCAGTAACCACCTGAGACTCACCCTGCAGACAGCGACTGGCACCCCACCTTGCTCTGGCACCCCAGCTCCCCTGCTCCACCATCCTGCCACAGCTGATGCCCGCCATGTTCCACACTCACCCCCGGATGGTCAGCATGCATGATAGCGACTGGTTGCTCGGTAGTTTGGTTGTTCCACCTTTTGGTCTATTTGCATATTAGGGTTTTATATATATAGATTTCATGAAAAATTAAGACTCTCAATACTTACATGTACTTATCCTGCCATTGATTACAAAGACATTGAGCCTTTATTAAATGTCTTATTAAGTTTCTTTCTTGTCAATAGACACAGTGTGGCATGCTAGAGCCAGTTCACACTGGCTTGCCGCAGCAAAATGTGTGCATCTCTTTCCAGCTCCATGTTTCATGCTTTAACATTGTTAGCTTGCCAATGGCCATGGTGGGGATATTACACCAGGGTAATGGGCAACCTGGGATTTTTTTTCTTCTACCAACAAATCAGTTTCTCAATATTTTCTAGCCTACTAGTGGGTACATTCCAGCCAACAGGACGGAAAAGAACACAGTTATTCTGATGCCTTTCTTCTAGTGGAGGAACAGATTAAGTAGTTAGTTAATTAATTCACTTTAATTAATTGATGTTGAGACACTTGAATTTAAACTCTAATAGGCTACTTACTACCATGTTGGACAGCATGGGTTTATACAAAGATGGTAGAAGATCATTCCAGATGGGAACCTGAAGGGCAGACACTCTAAGGCAGGAATCAGATTGGAACACTCTAGAGAACATAAGGTAAACGTGGCAGAATCTTGGGAGGGGAGAAATATCACTGGAGATTAGGTGAGAACAGTTGGCTGTGAAATTTGAAGCCTCATTTATGTTATGCATAACTGCTTCTGGCAGCTATATATCAAACTTTACCTTTAAAAGTTAGAAAGCATTTATTTCCCTCCAATGGGGCAGACTAAGTACCATTAGGAATTCAACTTGCTTTATTCTATTCTCATAGAAAATCATATGAAAATGATTTATAGCACACAGAGATCTAAAATAAATACAAAGGGCCCCAATAAAATAAATTTAATTATCATGTAGAATACTAATAATGAAAATATTAAACTGTCATTTATTGATCACAAATATTGACATGTGTTTAACAGCCCAGGCCAGTGTGGCTCCATGGTTGAGCACTGACCTATGAACCTGGAGGTCATGGTTTGATTACCAGTCATGGCACATGCCCAGGTTGTGGGCTCAATGCCTAGTCGGGGCATGTGGGAGGCAGGTAATCAATGATTTCCTCTATCATCATTGATGTTTCTATTTCCCACCCTCTCACCCTCTCCCTCTATGAAATCAATACAAACACATAAACACACACACACATACACACACATGTAATCTATAAAAACTAAATAAAAATAAGTTTTATTGATTGAAACAAGGTACAGAATATATATACAGTAGAGATGAGGTTTTATTGGACAAATTATCTGGGAAAATTTTCAAAACTCAGAACAAATTGTGTATCCACTTTCACCTACTTTGATTATGTGGAAACCTGAAGCTATTTGTCTTAATATCATTAAATATACTTAGCAGTATCCTACTTGCATTGTGAGGCTATCTTGGCTTTTGAGAATTTGGCATCAAAGACAAAAATTTTAAGTAAAGATGTATAAAACTAAATTATGTGTTTACATTTATAATTACAGCTGGTTTGGACTCTAGAATTTTTTTTTTAATTTCACTTTTCAACAAAATAACAAAGTTTAAATTATGAATATTAACATTTTAATTTGGGGAAAACCTACAAAATAAAATAATATTTAAAAATTAAAGAACCTTTTAATTGCTTCAGTAGGTAAAGAACAATTAAAATTTCCTCTTCTGCAAGTCTTCTCAATATTCACTTTCTCTTATATATATATAAATTTAAATATATTTGTATTGATTTCAAAGAGGAAGGAAGAACGAGAGAGAGAGAGAGAAACATCAATGATGAGTGAGAATCATTGGCTGCCTTGTATATGCTCCACTGGGGATCTATTCTGCAACCCGGGCATATACCCTCACCAGGAATCAAACCATGACCTCCTGGTTCATTCGTCAACACTCAACCACTGAGCGATGCTGGCCAAGCATTCTCTTATCTATAATATTAAAAGCATAATATGCTAATTAGACCAGACATCCTTCTGGACAACCTTCTAGATGAAGCCGAGGTTGCTAGGGAAGGTCTGGTCCGGGGTGCTGGAGGGAAGCTGATGCTGGTAGCTGAGGTAAGGAAAGCCTACTCTTGCATGAATTTCATGCATCAGGCCTCTAGTATTTTTATAAAGCTCTTTAAAATACTGCTTTTGCTCTGGCCAGCGTGGCTCCATCAGTTGGAATGCCATCATCCCATACATGGAAATGTTATTCTTCATGGTTTTTTAAGCATATAAGCAGACATTGTCATATACACCTTTTGCCCTTCAGTCATTTTCCTGTATGATAAAACCATTTTGAAAGACTATACAGTGATTAGATCAATGAACCATAAACATTAAGGCAACTGACCAACCAAGGAATTCTTGCGGCTATATTCAGCAGTAGTAGTTCCTAGGGTTTTGTGTTTAATTCACTCCCTTTCTCTGGTTCATAAACCAGGAAAATATCTATTTCACTCAATATTTTTCTGGGCACATTGACTAAATAAATTCCCATTCAATGACATATATTGTTGAGTTATAACTGCACTATGAATATTCTTTCTTACATGGTCATAATTTTATAAAATAGCCAATAAGTTTATATTTTAGACAAGTTCAAATATATGCCTATTGTGTATACTCTCCAGGCTCTTGAATATTCATATCTCTGGAAGCAAAATCAATGACAAAGGGAATAGAATGGTACCTCGAGATACGAGTGCCCTAACATACAAGATTTTTTGAGATACGAGCCATCGAGCGATCGATTTTTGCTTTGAAATACGAGCAACATTTGAGATAGGAGTAATCACAAGGATCAGCTGGCTGCACACGACCCACCAGTTTACCTTGACTTGAGCGTCTCATAGTTTCCCATGCCTCAAGGTTATGGAACGAATTAAACTCGTATCTCGAGGTACCACTGTATTGCAAAGCTCTTTTATCTTTTGCAAATAAAAGCATTTTTAGATGAAATATTTAGTAATGGTCAGAGAGTCATTACAAATAAAACAATTCTTGCCACTTTTAGACTTTAACAAATAACCCTCAGCTTGTGATTTTTTGAGGAGTTTGTTTCTCCACTATTTTTCCTTCCTTCTGCCTCTATATTCCAACAATCTTAGGTCATTGATGTGTGTGTGTTTCACAATCTTCAATATTAAGGTCCATTATCCTTCAATATTAAGTATAATATTGTGAGGAAGGACAGTCAGGCAACATATGCATGGACAGTACAGCCAGCACTAGAACTTGAACAAGCATGGAATTCAGAGTAATCATAATTTGGCTGCAAGAAAAATAATATTTTTTGTTCACTAATTTCTAATGGACATTTTCCTTGTAGGACATTTGGTCATGTCTCAAATATCCACTGAGACACTTGGTTCTTGATAGTTTGTCGTGCCTGAAACCTTCATGGAGACATATGGTCTATGCCAAAATGCCTCTGAAATTTGATCCTGTACAAAACGTCCACACTTAAAACTGACAAACACACAACAACAACAACAAAAAAAAAACAACCATCCACACTTAAAAAATGCCCATTATGTTTACTTATACTTTTGGTTTACAGAATCTATACATAGTATATAAAGAGGCAATATGCAAATTAGGCCTGAATACTGTAATAGTCATGACCAGCTCTGGAGGAGGGTTATGGCGCGGGCCCAGAGCCTGAGAGAAAAACAGACAGGGTGGCCTATGCCCAGCCTCAGAGCCAGAGCGAACAACATGCAGGGGCGCTGGGCTCCTGGGACCAGAGCAAAGACACAAATCCACAGTGGGGGCCGGGTTCGATGCTGATCAAGGGCACATACCTAGGGTGCAGGCTCCTTCCTTGCCTGGGCCCAGGTCAGGGCTCATGCAGGAGACAACCAATCAAAGGGTGCCTCTCACATTGATGTTTCTCTCTGTCTTTCCCTCTTTCTTCCATGCTCTCTAAAAATCAATGGAAACATATCCTCAGGTGAGGATAAGAAAGAAAGAAAGAAAGAAAGAAAGAAAGAAAGAAAGAAAGGAAGGAAGGAAGAAAGGAAGGTTATATCCTATGAATTAGACATCTTAAAAATGCCTAAAAAAAGTTCTCATTTTTTCTTGGTGAAGGGAATGGAGTCTGTGTTAATGAAAACACCTTGGCAGCCAGCAGTGACAGAAGCAGCAAGGGTGATAGGGGTGGTGCCTTGCCCTGATCAGCATGGTTGCCTCCCATTAATAAGACATCCCCTGAAGGCTCCCAGATTGGGAGAGGGGGTAGGCGGGGCTGAGGGACCAACTGTCCCCAGTGCACAAATTTCATGCACTGGGCCTCTAGTTAATACATAAAATTGCCATCATGTTTTATTGGTCCAATAATAGCATTGTGGATGTATTGCAAATAATAATCCTACTTGTCTAGGCAGCCTATTCAAGGGTATTTTTGGCCTGGACCAAATGTCTTCATGAACATTTTGGACAGCAGCAAATATCAATGACTTTTTGTTGTGGATCAAATGTCCCCATGGACTTTTTGGATAGGAACAAATGTCCACCAATCAAACCTTCACATTTCTTAAATGAAAGTAGACAATGAATTACAAAAATATCAGGATTAACTGTTATTTGTCACCAATATAAATCACATATTTTCATATAAGCTTATGGTTGTTACAGGTATCTCAAAAATGACCTAATTGGTACTTTGATATTATAATTGGTTTTAGAGCTGATACTATGTCTTATTTAATATGTAAATAAAGAAATACATTTATGTTACTGTATATTAACTGTTAGTATAGTTTTAGATTTCATATGAAATTTATTTTTCATTGCTTCTCGGCCTTTTGGCTAAGATCAAGTGTGAAATGTATTTTTATTTCATAAATTTACAAATCTGTTCTAAGAAAGAAATGTATGGATCAAAATGATAAGGAATTCCAGCAATTCTTTTTCAGCAAAGTATGAGTGCTCACTGATATTTTTCAATTCCTTCCTTTATGATCTCTTTTAGATTTCTAAATTTAGCGAACAAAGTATCTTTCCTAGTGGATTTACCTAGATATTTATATTTGAGTTCCCTTGCCCTCCATAGGACACGTTTGCTAAAATTGCCCTTCAAGTATCATTTAACATGAAAACACATCCTCTCTCCAATCTATAAGAAAAGTGTATGAGATATAAATTCAAAATATATCCTTACCCCAGACTCCTCTGTTTTCCAATATGCCATGCTGCCTAACAACTCGGATCTTGATAGCACCTATTGTGAATCTCCATTCCCCATGCTGTGCCAGGCATTAAGATTTTGTACATCATCCCCTGCTTCTCTCTATCCTCCATCTTATTACTTTAGCCTGAGAAACTCTCATCTCTTCCTGGTTATTGCAATGGAAGCCAAGCTGATCTTCCTGCTTCCAAATCAATCTCGCCTCCGGTTTAGACACCACACTTGTCTCAGAGATCTCCTTCTGATTTAGAAGTTCTGGGATAAGTTCTGAGATTTGGAAGTGATGCCGATGCTGCCAGTCTGCAAATCATCCTTTAGATAGAAAACGTGTAGAGCACATTTAAGCAAAATGCTAACACAAAACTTGTTTCTTGACCCTATTTACATTAAACCTGTTATTGATTCACCTCGCTGCCTACCCTCATGGATATACTGTCCCTTCTTTCCTTACTTAATCTTGCAAAACATTTTATGTAATTAAAGTGGTGAATTGTTCTTGAACGTAAGAGAGAGGGGTTGCATGGAACAAAGGGAATATAAAGTTAGAAGTAGCTGCCATAACCCATTATCAGAAAAATTATTTATTGATATTTTTACAGAGAGGGAGGGAAGGGATAGAGAGTTAGAAACATAGATAAGAGAGAAACATCGATCTGCTGCCTCCTGTCTTTTCTTTTCTTTCTTCTTTTTAAAATATATTTTATTGATTTTTTACAGGGAGGAAAGGAGAGGGATAGAGAGTTAGAAACATCAATGAGAGAGAGACATCGATCAGCTGCCTCTTGCACGCCCCTCACTGGGGATGTGCCCACAACCAAGATACATGCCCTTGACTGGAGTCGAACCTGGGACCTTTCAGTCCGCAGGCCAACTCTCTATCCACTGAGCCAAACCAGTTTCGGCAAGAAAAATGATTTAATTAAAAAGTGTATGAATGAAGTAAAATAATAAACTTCTTCCTTGAGAAGATTAACTTCTCTAATATGTGTCAGTGATTCAAAACTACTTACTAATAATAAAATCCATGCACAGATCGTCTGGTAGCAATGCTCTGAGACTTGAATGTGTAGATGCGAAAATGAAGATTCTGAATTGGTCATCAATTCCCAGCAAGATCTCAGGTTATTACCACATTATTGAATCACCCTGTAATTGACATCGGGGTTGTGTTATATAAATGCTGAGTCACTACTAACAAGTTTTCTTCGTGGAGTTACTTTTTCTCAGCCATCAATGCTCTTTGGATTAACAGTCCGGTGCCTCTGTCCAGGGAACATGCGTCTACGGTGAAGGCATTTGCTTACGGCTCTCAAGGAGGTCATTTGCCCCGTGTCTTCCTGCCACAGGATGAATGTTCTCCATAAACTTTCCTCACCAGGAAGCTGCTCTGTCTCTACACTATTTGTGCAGGTGCAGGCACTTTCTGCACGGAAATAAAAAGGCCAAGGAAACGCCATCCCATTTCCCATCCTTTGCATTCTGCTGTGGAGACACCTGACACAGTTAAAGAGGACAAATGAAATACCTATAACACCCTGACATTTTATTTATGTGGAGCATCATTTCTTTTTTTCTCAGAACCATGTCTACAGGAAAGATAAAGTGCCCTTAAAATCTTCACAAGCAAAGTACACTGAAATGGAGCATTATTGTTTTGATGAAATGCCCCTTATCAGAACGGACGCGCGGTTCTATAAATAGGCTGTATTATTAAAGAGAAAAGAAGTCCTCTTACTTCAAGCAGCCGACACTGCCACTGCCTGGTTACTGACTGAATATGTGGTATCTTTTAAAATGATATTTTCATTAAAGTTAGATCTCTTTAAGTGTTATCACCATTACATGTAAATTAGAACCGTAAGAATGGTGGGCCAGTTAAATATGAGCTCTTTTGCCAACCATCATCTGTAATAATAAAAGGGAAATATGCTAATTAGACCGGATGTCCTTCCGGATGACCTTCTGGACAAAGATGGAGCTGCAAGGGAAGACAGGTGCCTGCCGAAAAAGAAGCTGGAGCTGGTAGCCCGGGAAGGAAGTCCTACAATTGCAAGAATTTCCTGCATCGGGCCTCTAGTGAGATATATAATTTCTGAGACTCAGATCTTTACAAACCTGGATATAAAAGTTATGTGTTTATCTATCTCTGAGATTATTCAAAATAAAGCAAATGTTTTTATACATTTAAATAGAGATTAGATACCAGTTTTGAAAATCAAACATGAACTCCTATACATCTTCATACAAATTCCCCTTTTTCCAGATCAGTTGGTAACAATTTTATTAGGATTAGAGTATTCCCAATGTGTTTTTTAAATATTTTGCACATAACAAAAGCTAAAAAACTATATAATCTCAAAAACTCACACTATACAAAACCGGTTTGGCTCAGTGGATGGAGCATTGGCCTGCGGACTGAAAGGTCCCAAGTTCGATTTCGGTTGGGGGCATGTACCTTGCTTGCTGGCACATCCCCAGTAGGGGGCGTGCAGGAGGCGGCTGATTGATGTCTCTCTTTCATTGATGTTTCTGACTTTCTATCCTCTCTGTAGAAAATCAATAAAATATATTAAAAAAACAAAAAAACTCACACTATATAAGAAACAAATCAACAATGTAAATAAAGGCCTGGGAGCCTTTCCAAATCACATTCTCATTTTTGTCTCTCCAAATGAATGAATATTTCACAATGTGTCTTTATTATAATTTTTATTCAGTTTTTTTTTTTTACTGTATCTCTGATCAGTAACTCTATGTATATTTGTTTAATTTTTGCTTCTTTGCAAGTAGCCTGCATTTTCTCTCTGGTTGACTGTATGATCTTCTCTATCTTCTTTGTGTACCTGCTCACTCCATCAGGCCTCACACTGACTCAGTAAGTGACATCTTATTATTTCATCATCGCAATAATGAGGAACATGACATTAAGCTCCGCTGCCCATACTTACATCACCTACCGGCACGGCTTAGGATGTTGTTCTTCTTCAAACAATGACTGATGTTCCAGGAGCCCAGCTTTTACTATTAATTAAAGTTAATATTCTAGCCAACACTCAGTGCTAATTGCTATAAGCCTAGCTCATTCCTCATGTGCTGGTAATAATCTGTGCTAGGAATGACAATTCAGTGTTTTAGAGCAAAGGGACTCAAAATTTCACATGCAATGGAATCTCCTGGCTGGATAGCTTGTTAAAACATACATTGATTGCCCTACCCTCCGAGTTAATTTTTCAGTTAATCTGGGGCAGTGTCCTAACATTTACATTTCCAGCAAATTCCAGGGGATGTTGAGGCTGCTGGTCCAATACCAGCTTTTAAGAATGGCTATTCCATGCCGAGACCGGTTTGGCTCAGTGGATAGAGCGTCGGCCTGCGGACTGAAAGGTCCTGGGTTCGGTTACGGTTGGGGCCATGTACCTTGCTTGTGGGCACATCTCCAGTGTGGGGTGTGCAGGAGGTGGCTGATCGATGTCTCTCTCTCATCGATGTTTCTGACTTTCTATCCCTCTCCCTTCCTCTCTGTGAAAAATTAATAAAGTATATTAAAAAAAAAAAAAGAATGGCTATTCCAAAACCCAGAAAGGAACACAGTGTGATGCTAGAGGGAATGAGTAATCATTGGTGAGTCAAGAAGCAAGTATTTTTATTCATATATAGAGGCCCGGTGCACAAAATTTGTGCACTGGGTAGGGTGTAAGGGGTTCCCTCAGCCTGGCCTGAACCTTCTCGCAGTTCAGGACCCCTTGGAGGAGAGCCGGAAGTCAGACATTCCTCTCTCAGTCTGGAGCCTTCCAAATCCAGGACCTTTCTCTCCTTACTGCCCGTCTGCAGCGAAGGTGGGGAAGGCTCCTGCCACCACCACTGTGCTCGCCAACTGTTAGCCTGGCTTTTGGCTGAGCGGCACTCCCTCTGTGGGAGCACACTGACCACCAGGGGCAGCTCCAGCGTTGAGCATCTGCCCCCTGGTGGTCAGTGTGTGTCATAGCACTACCTCTGTAGGAGCACACTGACCACCAGGGGCAGCTCCAGCATTGAGCATCTGCCCCCTGGTGGTCAGTGTGTGACATAGCCACCATTCTTTACACTGGTGGCTCCACCATTTGGTCAATTTGCATATTAGGGTTTTTATTATACAGTGGTACCTCGAGATACGAGTTTAATTCTTTCCGTAACCTTGAGGCGTGGGAAACTATGAGACGCTCGAGTTGTGGTAAACTGATGGGTCGTGTGCAGCCGGCTGATCCGCGTGATGACTCCTATCTCAAATGTTGCTCGTATTTTAAAGCAAAAATCGCTCGCTCAATGGCTCGTATCTCAAAAATCTCGTATGTTAGGGCACTAGTATCTCAAGGAACCACTTTATAGGATAGTTGTATAATAATATAGAATTATAGGTCTATAGAAAGATTTGCTGATTCAAAAGTTTATGGGCATAGACAATAGTGTGGTAAAGGCCGAGGGAGGGCCAGGCACAAATGGGTGGACTTGGGTGAAGTGGGCTTGGTGGGCATCTACAATAGGGTCCACATTAAACTTTTTTAGTAAAAAGATGTCTATCTGTTTTTATTGAAGATTTGGGGCAAGAAAGCTCTAAGAGGAAACATCGTCAACATTAGGAATCCTTTTTAAATAATTGGCATTAATATTTTGTTAACCTCCAGTTAATCTTTGTTCCACCTATTGCACAAAGAACAGCTAATGACTTGCCATCTCTGAGCATTTATTGAACTAGTGAGTGAATGTATCTGACGCACCAAGTAGATTTGACTTCCTGCTAAGGATTGGCTAAGAAAGGAAACTTTTCAAACATCAGGGATTTGCTTTATTAGTGCTGAAGGATACTAAAACACACGAGCACACAAAATTAACAGCTTTGCAATTTTAAGTTAATTAAAATATGACCTATTTCTTTTTTAAATATTTTTTCTCTATAGATGTGTTAATATGCTCAAAATTATTCTTGATGCTATGATTTTTCATTTATCATGACCTCAAGGCCTTGAATTTGTGTTCCCAAACTCAGGCATTAAAATGCTTTCTTTTTTAAAAAATATATATATTTTATTGATTTTTACAGAGAGTAAGGAAAAGAGATAGAAAGCCAGAAACGTCAATGAGAGAGAGACATCGATCAGCCGCCTCCTGCATGCCCCACAGTGGAGATGTGCCTGCAAGCAAGGTACATGCCCCCAACCGGAATCGAACCTGGGACCCACAGGCCAACACTCTATTACTGAGCCAAACTGGTCTCGGCAAAAATGCTTTCTTATTTATACTACGTATCACGAAGTATTTTTTATGCAGACCTATACACGTGAAGCTATTTGATTTTAGTGTAATTTTAAAAATTATGCTATAATTAAGTTTATACATTTAATCCTTCAGCACATGCCTTGGGATTTCCTGCATCTGGTAAGCACAATTGTATTATACACAACGAATAGCATTAACTGTAAAATATTTAAGAAGGTAAATTCATACAGAGAAATTCAAAACAGGAAAGCTTGTTAAATTTACGCTAGGCTAATGCATCTTTACAGTTTCTCTATCATTCTATGAAAACTAATATTTGAAGAATAATCTTAGAAGAAAATCAGTCTTTTAAATAAGATACTAGTACCCCTTTACTAGATACCTTGTGCCCAAAAGGTTATATAAATTCTTTTTTAGAAGCAAAACCTAGAAGATACAGAATCTAGCTTCTTATCAGTAATCATACATAAAAATATAAAATTTGGAGGGCTGTGGGAGGCAGAATTCTAACAGAGCTCTTTCAAATCCTCCTTCCCTTGCCCATATGTACACACTGTGTATAATACCTTCTCTTGGAGTGTGAGCAGAACCTCTGAGTATGGTGGACTATCATTTCTGTGATTACGTTGCATTGTATAGGGGAAGGATTTTGCACATGTAAATATATATATATATATATATATATATATATATATATATATATATATATATAGGTTAATACTCACCCACGGTTATTTTTCCATTGATTTTTAGGGAGAGTGGGAGAGAGAGGGAAAGATAGAGAGACACATGGATGTGAGAGACACACACACTGATTGGTTGCCTCCTGCACAAGCTCCTACTAGGGCCCAGTCCAGGTAGAAGCCTGCCACCAAGGTACCTGCCCTTGACCGGAATAGAACTGAGCCAACCCAGGTAGGGCTAATATTTTTTAATATTTTTAATTATTTCAGAGAGAAAGGGAGAGATAGAAACATCACTGATGGGAGTCAATCATTGAAAGGCTGCCTCCTGCACACCCCTCATGGGGGATCAAGCCTGCAACCCAGGCATGTGCCCTGACCTGGAATGGAACTGTGACTCCACTGAGCCACACTGGCAGGGCTGCACAGGTAATTAGCACCCATCATCAACAGGAAGATTATCTGTGGTGGACCTGGCCTAATCAGGTGAGCCCTTTGAAAGCAGATCTGAGAGTGAGACGGGAAGCAGCAGAGGCTCTCTCCCTGGTATGAAAACCTCTTTCCACGGCCCACGTGGTTCAGGGTTCCCGGTTCAGGGTTCGGGGTCTGAAGGAGGCCTCACACAAACTAAATGAGAGACTAGAAAACATTAATTTGGCGATATTGGGGGGCCAGGCGGGAGCCTTCCTCTAGTGGAATGGACTGCTACTTGCTCTGGCCTTTTTCTCCCTTTTATTAAGGCTTTGGGACACACCCCTAGCCTTTAGACAGGAAATAACAAAACAGAAATTAACATGAAACAAACAGGTAGAGGCTGCTTCAGCCAACAATGTTTCAACTAAACAGTGAGTGATTAGCTCTGACCTTTCAGAGCAGTTAAGGTTGACCAGCCTTCTGGCCTCCTGTTTACATCCATCTAGTAAGAACAATGTTTGGTTTCCAACACCCTGGCTTTCTGAATTCTACTCTACCTCTCATTCGCTGTTTTACTGGTGTGGACAAAGTACGCTACCGTGAGTTCTGCAGATACGAGAAAATGAATTTGGCCAACAACCACAGGAGTTGGGAAGAATATCTCAAATTTCCGATGAAAGCACCGTTCCCAGGGTCATCTTATTTCTAGCCAAGGGAGACCCTGAACAGAGGTACCAGGAAGTCCGTACCTAAGATTATGAAACCAGAACCCACAATTGATTGAGAGAATAAATGTACGTCATTTTAGGCTGTTAATTTTTTAGCGATTGTTATAAAGTTATTGATATTTATAACAAGTATTTAAAAACTTTAAAAATATCATCCAATACTTCTCACTGTTTCCATACAGTTCCCTTGCCTTACTGTGTCCAGAAAGTTTTGTTCAGCATAGTGTGGCTCAGCGATTGGAGGTTTTGCTCTGCCCTCTATATTTCAAGAATGACACATCTATGCTTATCTTTATATATCCCATTATTTCACAAACATTTTTAATTTTTTCCCTTTATTGACTTTTAAAGAGAGAGAAAGGGAGAGGAATAAAGAGACAGAAACATCAATGAGAGTGAAACATCAGCAATCAGCCGCCTTCTGCACATCCTCTACTTGGGCATGTGCCCTGACTGGGAATTGAACCAGTGACCTCTTGGTTCCTAGGTTGATGCTCAACTGCGGAGCTGCACCAGCCAGGTGCACAAATTTTTTTAAATATTTTTATTGATTTTTTACGGAGAGGAAGGGAGAGGGATAGAGAGCTAGAAACATCAATGAGAGAGAAACATCGATCAGCTGCCTCCTGCACGTCCCCTGCTGAGATGTGCCCACAATCAAGGTGCATGCCCTTGACCAGAATCGAACCTGGGACCCTTCAGTCTTCAGGCTGATGACGCTCTATCCACTAAGCCAAACCGGTTTCGGCCACACAAATATTTTTTGATAAAGCATTTGTATTATTAGTTGGTAACCAAAACCCTATTACATGCACATTTGATACAAAAGCTCATACTTATGTTTATATTATGATTAATATCAATCTATATCATGTTTTGCCATGATGCCATTTTTCTACTCAATCTGTAGAGAACATAAGTTTGCACCGCACATTAATTTGAACCAAAATAAAAGAGCCTCACCCATATTCAGAATCACTAAATTTAACTGAAGGAAATAGATGAGCAAAATGTACTGTCACCATATTATAAATTTATGGATGAATGTCCTATTGTCCTTTTATTATCTGTATTATTTAAGCTATCCTGGTTATATACGGTGTTTAAATCAGAAATCAAAACAACACAGTATTTATTTCTTGAAAGACAAGCAACTTTAAAGTGAAGGAGATTTCTGATTATACCTTTGAGGGCTTCTTTAATGTTTCTTCATTTTTTTTTTATTTTAAGCTGGGCTACAACCTCATTCTCACAAATGCTGTCCACTCCAGACTGGGAAGTGAGTCTGGGTCATAGGGGACCTGGTCCCAAAGCTCGGATCCCTGTGGAAAGTGTCCCTCCAAATCCACAGTCAGAGAGGCGCATGCTGGTGTCACACTCTCTCCTCTGTCCTGCCCTGCACTGATAATAGGGGCAGCGTGCAGAGGGAAGTCTTCCCTTAACTCTCGCTTTTATTTTGTGAACGTGGCAAATATCCCTAGCTAACTGCATTCGTTAAGGTTGGTATTTGGAAATGCCACCAACCCTGCAGAGTATAAAGGATCTTCCACAGTGCACAGAAATATCCAAAGAAAATAGATTTGTTTCTAACCAATTAGTATGGTTAGTTATCTCGCAAAATACAGGATCCCTTCAAGGCAGCGTTCGCCCATTAAAAAGTTATTTGTGGTAGGAGTGAAATGCCAGGATGCTGAGTTGCTTGTACGTATGTTTAATATGTGGCAAACGTCCATCCCCAAAGATCTGCTCAATTAAGAAAACAAAACTTGGGCATTAATTTCGCCTCACAAGTATGTATCTGTCCAAGACTAGAAAAAAAAAACACAACCTTGAAATTTTTTAATGATGAAAACCCGTTAATTGCACATAAACAAATCTCTTGGTTAAGAGAGTAGAAATTCAACATAATTTAGTAGCGGCTTCACTGAGTGGTCATTATGAAAGCAGCTTATGAAGCATTTCACTTGCAATAAGTTTACAGATGGAAATAGGAAAAAAAATGTATTCAAATTTCTTACCTAAATTTTCTTCTAAAAGAAAAATTAAGCATGTTTTTATTTAAGGTCTATTAAGATTTCAACATTAATCTGAAGAACCTCTACTTAAATATTTAAAGTTTTTTTTTCAATGAAATCCCTATCAGTCCTCACTTTTCCTTTATGATACTGCAGTATATATATGTATACACATGTGTATACATATATACATTTAACTAGTCATAACTCTGTAACTGCATTATCTCTTGTACTAGTTTATAAACTCCTAGGTAATGTCATTTAAGTGTTACTCGGGTCCATATTATATAAAATTTGGCACGAGGCTTTGCTCATCAATAATTTTTCACAACGGGCTATAATTCTATTGTTTATCTACTAGAGACAATATGGCATTTATTGACCGAAATCAAATCAAATGATTTCATGTATGAGGTGTTAGGCGTTTTGTTGCTGTGACTGACAAGAGCAAACTTCTGAGAGGCTCTAAATTAAATTACACCAGAGAAGGGTGGGAATAGGTCGAGTTATTAAGTTAACCACCAAGCTGTGCGCTGAAAACAACAGAAGAGTGCTCACACTCCTGAATGGAGGTGGAAACTTTGAATCAACTTCAGGTGGCTGTTTCCGCTCGTAGCTAAGAGAGAAGAGCCGACCTGCGTAAGGACTGGTCGCTGTCACGTGCACAGAGCACCAGGGGGTAGATGTTCAATGCGGGGGCTTCCTGCAGCTGGCAGGCGTCAAGCCAGCAAAGGCAGGTGCCAGTGGGGTGGGGTGGCAGGGGAAGGGGGCGATCACCCTGCTGGTGGCATCACAGATCAACCCTGATCACTGTCCAGACCTAGAGACCCTACCCAGGCACAAATTTTGTGCATTGGGCCTCTAGTATTTTAGTAACTATGTATGGTGTCCATTGGATAAGAGATTTATTGGGATAAGCACTTGGTAAGGTATATAATGTCTATCCACTCAGGTGTGCACCTGAAGCTAATATAATAATGAAT
Source organism: Lasiurus borealis (assembly GCA_004026805.1). NCBI lineage: Eukaryota > Metazoa > Chordata > Mammalia > Chiroptera > Vespertilionidae > Lasiurus > Lasiurus borealis. The sequence goes on from PVJN01005348.1 coordinate 36,532, forward strand.
GTCCAATATAATTGAAAAAAATTTTAAAAATTATTTATAAGAAAATAATGTGCTGTAAAAATGAAGAAACGTATTAATGTTACCTGCAGTGGGTATAGATTTATTATTATTATTATTATTATTATTATTATTATTATTTTTACTTCTTTGTTTTTCTACTTGACATACTAGAAATGATTTTTGTGCTGGATGAAATAACCTAGGGGGAAAGAGATAAAAGAATGAATTTGAATTTTAGTCCTTAATAAACAAAATAGGGGATGCTACTGAAATTTGGAAAATTAGAGGTTTAAGAAATTGGGATAGTGCTTTTATAATAACCAGACAGGGGCAGAAATCAAAGCTCTGGATGAAGTGCATCAGAGACAGTGGTGAGAAAGCTGGGTTTCTGTATGGAGGTGTAGCTCTGGATGAAAGTGGTGAGAAATCTGGGGTTTCTGTACTGAGGTGTGCTCTTCAGGCCGCAGCTGGTGAGCTGTAACAGCCATGCTCACCTCAATTCTCAGGACCAAAGGGCTCTAGGAGATTTGCACCTACTTCCAAACAGACATGATCCTCTCTCTTCTCAACCCGGGTCACTCCCACCCTTCCATTTACTCTGTCTCCTGCATGGAGCGCCCACGTTTTCTAACAATTCTTCTTATTTTTTTCTTCTACCTATTTAATTCAATAAATGTCAAGATGTGTAAGAAGGGATACAGCAGGCATTTTAAACAAGACATTCAACGACGGCGTTGCAGCGTGTGTTTATCACTAATGGCAGAGCCGAAATCGGTTTTAAGGCAGAAGATGAGATCACAGATGTGATGGGAGAGGATGATGCTTTGAGCTCTTGCTGTGTCCCCCACAGGGAATAAGAGGTAACTGCGTGTTTTTTGGGGTTTTTTTTGCTACTTCAAGATAACTGGAAATTTAATTATTAAAACAACTCTCTTAATCCGTGCTTTCAACATAGGTCTTGCCTTCTGCAGCACAGAAGCAACTTACCTAGTCTTAGAAACAGACAGTTACAGAACATAAACATAATGGTGTTGTTTTGCGGGGAAATAACTCCCGGATGCCCCCTAAAATCTCACAGCTGAGATTTTTTTTCCCCTGGAGGATGTTTGGGTAGAGATCCAGCCTGTTGCATTGTCTATTCCATTCTAGTGATTGAAATAATAAGTAATTATAAGGGAGGTCTAGACATAAAGGAACCCTCGCAGATATGAAGAGCTGCCGTTATGGAAATGGGAGGTGGTGAGGTCAGAAATCTGTGAGCTGCAATTCTTCCCAGGTTCCTGTCTCAGGGAATCCAGAGGAGTTCAAACAAGGTAGGAATTTATTGCAGGCACAAACAGGCTCCCCTGCCTCTCCCCCCACCCCACTTTTCTGGGAGAAGATCCAAATGTGCCCCCCCCCCCAAGCATTCTGCTCTTCACCTCCTTTCTATCTGCTGAAGGCCAGCTCTTTGTCTCCCTGTGATTGGTTCCTGGCCTCTATGCAGCATTTTATTTTGCACCTGCAAGAAAAACATCCTTGTTTCAAAACTCCCTGTTTTGCTGCCAAACATTTGGTGGTTCCAGCCAGCTCCAGGATTCCTCCTTCTCCCACCCCTCACCCTGTCCGCCTAATTCTGCTTTAACTCCTTCCAGTGCTTCCTTCTGGAGCAGTGGTTCTCAACCTTCCTAAGGCTGCAACCCTTGCATACAATTGCTCATGTGGTGGTGACCCCCAACCATGAAATGTTGCTACTGTTATGCATCATGATGTGAATATCTGCATTTTCCGATGGTCTTAGGTGACCCCTGTGAAAGGGTCGTTCGACCCCCAAAGGGGTGGCGGCCCACAGGTGGAGAACCACTGTCCTAGAGTCATTGTTGTTGTTGTTGTTGTTGTTTTTTAAATATATTTTATTGATTTTTCACAGAGAGGAAGGGAGAAGGATAGAAAGTCAGAAACATCGATGAGAGAGAAACATCGATCAGCTGCCTCCCGCACACCCCACACTGGAGATATGCCCACAAGCAAGGTACATGCCCCCGACCAGAATTGAACCCAGGACCCTTCAGTCCGCAGGCCAAAGTCATTGTTTCAGAGATCTTTAAGCGGTGCCCTTCATTGGAAAGTCAGTGTTTGCCCTGTGTCATTCTAATGAATGTTGGTCCAGGAATGGTTTGAGACAGTGAGATTAGTTTGGATGTTTTACATTTCAGAATTGAAGCTTTTTATCATTCTTTCTTTTTAAAATATATGTTATTGATTTTCCACAGAGAGGAAGGGAGAGGGATAGAGAGCTAGACACATGGATGAGAGAGAAACATTGATCAGCTGCCTCTTGCATGCCCCCTACTGGGAATGCCCGTAACCAAGGCACATGCCCTTGACCGGAATCCAGCCTGAGACTTTTCAGTCTGCAGGCCGACGCTCTATCCACTGAGCCACAGCGGTCTCGGCATTTTTCTCATTCTTGTCAGAAGAAAATTTGACTTATTCCTGTGGCCCACATAGCTCGTGGAACCAAGGTCAAAAGGTCAGAATAATGTAATAAACATTAAAAAAAAACATTAAGAATTCCATATTCCCCATCTTGTTTTTTTCAAAACGTTAAATTTTCTTTGCTCTTGGTTTCTCAGTGGGTAATTGGATCATGAATTATTTTTTTTCATCATGGAATTACACAAACACACGGAAATTGTGGTAAATGGCATTTCCCTGATGACCTATCAATACTATAAACCACAACAATTGTAGTTGGATCACAAAGGCTTTAAACAAAGAGCATATTTTATTTCAGTGACAAATTGAAACTCTGCTCCATTGCAGGGCTTTTGAAGGGCTCTGGGGTACATGAATCTGGGAGGCAGAAATATGACTTTCTGTGTTCTGAGGGAACTTGAAATGATTAAATCACTACACTTAGAGGAGGGAGACTTAAAGGCTGTACATAAATTTATTTTCTTAATTCCTCTTTCATTTGTCATTTCAATTTCTTCTTTCACCCACAGCGCATTCATCCTGACCGGCTGGAAGTACTAGTATAACTCACAATTAAGGAAGATGTGCACGGTGGCTGAATCTGTCCTCTCTGAGCTCTAACTTCCCTTGTCCCCCACTCCTAGCAAATTCGTAAGCATCCTCACTTCCTGCTGCTCACTCATTGCTCATACACCCGCCTGGTTTAAAACAGTGTCTGCGGGAGGAGCAGTTCCAAGTTTAGGTGACTCAAGCACCACATGTCACCTTTTTAATGATTAGCTTGGAAAATACAAAAATGTCAGTATTCACTGACACTCAAAGGCTATCTATCCATGGATATTTTATTTTATTTTATTATTATTTTTTTTAATACTAGAGGCCCAGTGCACGAAATTCATGCACAGGGGAGAGAAAGGGGGCGGTGAAGGTCCCCTCTCGCCAGCCTGCATCCTCTCCAATCTGGGACCCCTCAGGGGATGTCTGAGTGCTGGTTTAGGCCCGATCCCCTCAACTGGGACTAAACCGGCAGTCGGACATACCTCTCTCAATCTGGGACCAATGGTTCCTAACTGCTCACCTGCCTGCCTGATCACCTCTAACTGCACCCTCTGATGGCCTGGTCACCCTCAACTTCCCCCTCTGCCAGCCTGGTCACCTCCAACTGCTTCCCCACTGCAGGCCTTGTCATCCCACGCAACCTGCTGTTCAGTTCTGTCATTTGGTTTATCCCTCATTAACCCCCCTGCCAACCTGGTTACCCCACACAGCCTGCTGCTCAGTCACTTAGTCCCCCTCACTAATCCCCCTGCTGGACTGGTCGCCTCATGCAATCTGCTGCTCAATCGTTTGCTCATCCCTCACTAAGCCCCCTGCTGGCCTAGTTGCCCCCACACAGCCTGATCAGTCATCCATTCCTTTGCGATGCTGGCTTAGGCTTTTATTATTATATATTTTTGTTGGTTTCTGAGAGGAAGGGAAAGGGAGAGAGGGATAGGAACATCAATGATGAGAGAGAATCATTGATCGGCTGCCTCCTGCATGCCCCATACTGGAGACTGAGCCCACACCCATGATAGGAGCCCTGACCAGGAGTCAAACAGTGACCTCCTGGTTCATAGGTCCCTGAGCCACGCTGCTGGCTGGACTATGCATAGATATTTTTAAAAGTCACTGTGGATGGTGATCTGGTAAAGGCAGGGATTGGATTGGAGATGCCCTGCCTTATTTCCATGTACTCGTAGACATGTGCCCAGGGCTTGGATATTTACTGTCATAGTTTGTGGCAAGGCAAGGCGGTGGCAGGAGAGACAGAGAGATTCACCTCTGAAGTAAAGTTCTGGCCTAGTAACTACAACCTCCAGATCTAACGGCAATGAGATTCCAGGTCATCAGCTTTGAATGCCACAACAAAGCAACAGCTGCAACCTGGATTTCCAAAGAGCATGACTAATTTTTCCCAGGCGCCTTCGAAATTGGAGTAGCTCCACTGGTCTCCTTACCCATAATAGTCATAAAGGTAATATTGCAGCAAATAGCCATATGTATTACATCTCATAGCTTTAGTCTTACTTGCTATAATAATAGTAGTTGTGTTCCTTATTAAATCACTAAATTGTCCAGAAACTCATTAGAAAAAAGAATTGGGGGTGGGGAGTTGGGTACAGTTTAGAAGCTAGTAAGATTCACAGTTACAAAGCAAAGCATTTTCCTTATACCAAAAGGAAAAAAAAAAAAGATTGTTTTCAAGAGTCATTTTCAGATTTTTTTTTGATAGCAAAATAAAATTGTTCTGTTTTGTTTTTATAGCAGACAAAAACTAATGTTGGTTAGGAGAGTCAACTTGAAATCTCAAGTGCCACCTGGACCTCTTTACTTTCAGCAAGCTGAAATGTAAATGGTGTGAAAAACAATATAAAAGAAACCACTTTAAAATGAAGTTGGAGACACACACTCCCAGTGAAAGTGACTTTCAGATACTGTTCCTCACCCTTTGGAATGTTTGCGCTGGGCAAAATAACCTTCGGACTGGGCCAAAGCACATTTTATTCCAAACAACTGAGGGCAAAGCTAACAGGAAAGCAGGCTCTGAATGTTAAAGAAATATTTAGAATTAATAATATAAGAAAAACTTGCCAAGAATGGTTTGGCTCAGTGGATAGAGCATCGGCTTGCGGACTGAAAGGTCCCGGGTTTGATTCTGGTTGGGGGCATGTACCTTGCTTGCGGGCACATCTCCACTGTGGGGCGTGCAGGAGGAGGTTGATCGATGTCTCTCTCTCATCAATGTTTCTGACTTTCTATCTCTCTCCCTTCCTCTCTGTAAAAAAATCAATAAAATATATTTTAAAAATAATAATAATAATATAAGAAAAACTTAAGAGCACCTAGAGAAATCCCTTCCCTGGCTTATAATCACCAATATTATCTGCCTTCCCTTTCTCATAAATACCCCCTGGCTTCCCCTCCTGATGGGAACGCTATTTCAGTTTCTTCCTGAATCAGTACTTCCCAGAATCGCAATTCTCTTTGATCTCAAGTAAATATGTATTGCCTCGCACGTTGGCCTTTAATTTTTAGATTAACACTGGCAACGCGGTTCCAAAGGTCAACACCTACAGCACAATTTCACAAGAAAACAGCTGAGGATGTCTCCCTGGGTGTGGGTCCTCCAATCTTATTCTTCCTAGTCCTGAGTTGCTGATTAGGATTCAGTGATAGCCAGTAATAATGGGAGACACTGAGAATTGCAGGCCCTGTGTGTATCTTTTCATGCAAAATTCGTTTTCATTGCCACTGGTCGGCCAGCACCATCAGCTGTGAATAAAACTAATGTGTCAATCAGAGCAGAATATGTTATTTCATTAAATACCCTTTTCACAAAGAACTGTTTTCGCCTGGAGTCTTTTAATACTCAAAAACAACATTATCAAGAGCTTTCTGAATTGTTCTATATTTACGTGCTACCTGGATTACAATTATTCTGGTTCTACAGACCTTATGGAACTCCCAAAGCCAAGTGTAAAAAGGTGGTACCTTCAGCGGCCACCCTTTGCATGCTGCTTCCATTTCTCATCAGAAGGGGCCAACACGGTAGCAATTTTTTCTAGACTGTCAGATCTCTGAAATTAGAAGCACTTGTACCAAATCCTAACTCATTTGCTGGTTGTAGATGACGGAAGAGTTTGTTCCTCTAATGTACTTTTTTTTTTAATTGCCACTTTCTCCTATGGAAGAATTGGAATGCCCTTTGGTACTTATGAGATGGAAATTACAAGCAAACAACACATCAATTCAGATTTATGTAGCTTCAGCAAATAATACATAGTAAGGTGTAGAAGCAATGAAACCATACAATAAGACATTTGATCTTCTATCTTTCTCCATTACATGTTTTGTTTTGTTCAATGCCCTAGCAGTTAAGTTTATTGTCTCAAAGTTAAGGTATAGCTGCAAGAGATCCTGTCATCTTGTGGCTGGATGTTTGAGCGTGCAAAGGTAGAACTGAGGTGGCAAAGGCTACCTGAGAAATTGCAGTGGAAGCCAGAGAGACTTTTTTTTCCTCTCTCTTCTTTGTTTTCTTGTCCAAGAGTTTGTTTTCAGCCCTAGTACATGTCTTAAAACCGGGAATCCTTAGCACCCAGGTCAAAGTATCACTGTCCTGCCCCCTCACCTTATATTTCTTGACATATTTTCCATTTCTGCTCCCAGCGTCCACAAGGGACTGGACGTTTGGGAGCCATCAGGGGGAAAGGAAAAAACTTATATCCTCACCAGCAAATTATTCACCGTGGCCAATAGGTTTGATTAATGTGCTTGTGACCAATCACAGCTAACCTGTGGGGCTCTCATTGTTCTTTTCCAGACAACCATGTTTCTCACCTTCATCACCAAATTATACATTTTTCTGTCTGTATTTATTTACTTTATTCTAGCAGTGAAAACTAGGCTTGTGGATCAGAGGCCAAAAGTTTATTTATTTACAGAACATCTTAGCACAGATTATTCTATGCCCCATTGCTCCTTCGGGGCAATGTGATGAGGTCAGAGGTCACCCCGCTCATAGAGACAGTGTAGTACAGAAAAAGGACTCCAAAATGTTAATTCACCAAACTTTCAAAGGGAAGCTTTCTTTTTTTCATCTTGAGAGAGGGTGACAAGTCTTTGCTCTCTCACATAAGCAAATACCAGCTGGAAAGTGAAGGGCCAGGTCCCTAAGTTCCTACAACTCTTTGGAATGTAAATAAGTGAGTCTGGAGTTTATTACTTTTTATGTAAATGAATGTCTTTGGGGAGGATTAATTTATATATCTCTGCAGGGCCTTCCACTATCTTTAACTTCCAAGGCTTGTTTACCACTTACTCATACTTTTTTAACCTAGTTTGCCTGTACTTTTTCCCAGAAAATAATGACCACACAATAACATGACAATACTCACATTCTTTCCTAACGCAGATCGATTTCTGTGCTGATACTTGTATGTATATTACAAACAATGCCTTTTGTTAGCACATAGTAATTATACTATGTATGATGTGGCAACATAGGGCAGAAAGCAATGAACAAGAGAGGAAAAGAAGTTACATATTTTCCACCATCCTGAATCAAAACCACCCTTTCAAGGGTTTCTTCCTTCCTTGTTCCCTTCCTCCCTTTTTCCCTTGATGCCTCTATATTTTGCTCCTTCCATTCTTCCTTTACTTCTCCCACTGTTTCCTACTTTTCTTTCACAACTTATTCATTTACTTCTATAGGCTGGCACCTTACTAGCTGCTTGAGGTTCATTTTTAAGTCAAACCAGAATCTGTTCTCCCTCTGATGAATCTTATAATCACAGATATATTTACGTGATATAAAAAGAATCACAGTTAAGAATGACAACTACTAGTGAAGGAGAGGTGTAAATAACAATAAGAGGATGAAGACACTGCAGTGTATTGTTTAAGAATCCTACCACTTTAATTTATATTGTATAAACGTAGGTAAGTCACTACTGAAAATTTCAGTTCCTACTGGAAAAGAATACAGAGCTCTTTGCTTAGAACTTAGCATATGGTTAGTTCCTAACAAATGCTAGCACCTGTGATTATAAATAATTTCAGACATTGCAAAGCCTGAGATTATTCATATAATTTACAATGCTCACTACATTCTCTGGCATATAATCAGAGTTTAATAAATGTAAGCTACATATATTTTAAATTACTAATTAATTAACCTTGGCAGATTCAACTTGGAAGTCTTTTTGAGGATGCAGAGTTCAGCCCTACCTGGTTTTGCTCAGTGGCTAGAGCGCCAGCCTATGGACTGAAGGATCCAGGTTTCCATTCTAGTCAAGGGCATGTTCCTTGCTTGCAGGTTTTTCCCAGGTTCAGGTCCCGGTTGAGGCACATGAAGGAGGCAACGGATCAATGTTTTTCTCACATCAATATTTCTCTCTGCTTTTCCTTCTCTCTTCTGTTCTAAAAACCAATGGAAAAACATCTTAAGGTGAGGATTCAAAAAAAAAAAAAAAAAAAGAGAGTTCAGAGCAATGTGGACAAGTGCTATTCAGAAAGAAGGAATAGGATGCACAGAGGCCGCATGCCTAGAGATGACTAGTACATACAACATTAGGGGGACTAGGGGAAACACAGTGTATCAGGAGAACTGAGAATGGAGGGAGCATGGCACAATTGAAAATGGAGACGTAAGTAGAGGACAGACCACAAAAGAACCAGTAGACACTTTTAAGAATGTGTGATTTTCTATATGTGTGGGAACCTCTTTCCATGTCCCGTGTGGTTCAGGGTTCCCGGTTCAGGGTTCGGGTTCTGAAGGAGGCCACACGCAAATGAAGAGAGAGACTAGAAAACATTAATTTGTCAATATTGGGGGGCCAGGCGGGAGCCTTCCTCTAGTGGCAAGGACTGCCACTTGCTCTGGCCTTTTTCTTCCTTTTATTAAGGCTTCGGGACACACCCCTAGCCTTTAGGCAGGAAATAACAAAACAGAAATTAACATGAAACAGGTAGAAGCTGCTTCAGCTAACAATGTTTTCATCTAAACAGTGAATAATTAGCTCTGACCTTTCAGAGCAGTTAAGGTTGACCAGCCTCCTGGTCTCCTGTTTACATCCATTTAGTGAGAACAATGTTTGGTTTCCGACAATATGTTCACTATGATTCTGTAATACATTTTAGATGTTTTTGGTATGTAACTCACATATCATAAAACTTCCTCTTTTGAAGTACACAATTCAGTCATTTTTACACTGACAGTTGTTTGCAAACTCAAATACCTTAAAAGGATGGGAAAGGACTCAACCTGTGTGAAAAGCCTAAACAGAAGACAATTGGAGGTCTGGCAGCTAGTTGGAATATCACCTAAAATCACTTATAATCAGGGTGTAGAGCTGTCAACATACACATGTCAATTCAAGCTGGGATCAAGTATGAGGGAAATCCACTGCATTTGTTCTAGAAAAAGCAAAAGTATCCCAGGGAATTGTTCATCCAGTTGAAAAACAATGCCTGCTGATCAAAGTTTCCATGAAAGAGGAGGTGTCATTAATTTGCGGTCTAAGTAGCCTATAGACTTTTTCACATCACTCCTATCGAAGAAACACCCATGAAACTTACTGATGCAGATATAATAGCAAATCCATGTTAAGTGTAATTCAGAATGTAAAAGGGTGAAATTGAAAGGAGGCTCCTTATTATATTTCATGCTTAATATCAAGATTTGCCAATAAAAACGAGCTACTGTGTCACCTAAAACTTTTAGTACCTAAAGGTCCTATCATTATTTATTGTCATTTGAGTAAGTACGACCATTTAAACAAACAAACGAACAAACAAACAAAAATCAGGAGTGAAGCATTATATTCTTTCATTAACTAAGAACAGGAAGACTATACTTTACTGAATTGCACTTTAATTAAAATTTTAAAAAGCACTGAAGGCTTCTAAAATTATCTCTATATATAAAAGCCCAGCGACCTAATGGTGGAACAACCAGAATGACCGGTTGCTATGACAAGAACTACAATGGCCATCCAGCCTGATGGGGGCTTTGATTGGCCCCCCTCAGCCACCCACAGCCCCTCCCCTGGGCTGCCCTCCCGCATCTCTGTCAGTGGGGAGGTTGGCTGACCAATCTCCCACGGCCACTCCCCTCGGCAGCTCCAATCAGCCCCCATCAGACCAGGCTGGCCAGACCCCATCTATGCACAAATTCATGCACCAGGCCTCTAGTATGAAATAATGTCAGTGTGCATAGGGAAGTGTTTAACATTTAAAATATTTCTTTAAGAGATAAATGATCATCAGATATAATGATGCATTTTCCTAAATAAAAGTGATATATCCAATGTTTTCAAATAACTCCAAAGGGACAACATTAGAAATAATCAAGTGGGATATTTAAGTCTGTAAATGCCAAAGGAAACACCTCACCTTCAGGGTTGTATACTTTATGCATGTACTTTATATATCAATACAGTGGTACCTCGAGATACGAGTTTAATTCGTTCCGTAACCTTGAGGTATGGGAAACTATGAGACACTCGCGTCATGGTAAACTGGTCGTGTGCAGCCGGCCAATCCTCACGATTACTCATATCTCAACTGTTGCTCATATTTCAAAGCAAAAATCGCTTGCTCGACAACTCATATCTCAAAAATCTCGTATGTTAGGGCACTCTTATCTCAAGGTATCACTGTACTATGAAAAAATAACTACAGACCTAACATGGTCAACTGGAGGTATCAGAAAAGTCTGCAAATCTTGGAAAAGTTAAGGCCCTTGGGGAAGTGAAAATCGTTGTGGTAACAATAAACAACTCCTTCAAAGGTGGAAAGTCGATCCTCGAAGAAAAAAGTCAATCCTGGAGAGCAACAGTCCCAGAGAAACGTGCCTCCCGAAGTTCTGGGTGCAGAAAGCAATGTTAGGTAGGAAAAGCCTCTTACTAGTTCCCAGGTGTGTCTTTCACAGTTTCAGGGGTTGAGCATAGAAATCATGTGAGTAGCGATTTATGCTTGTTTGTTTAGATCCTCACCTGAGATTTGTTTTCATTGCTTCTGGAAAGAGGGAAAGGAAGACGAAGAGAGAGAGAAGCATCCATCTGTTGCCTACAGACTGGAAATTGACCCCATGGTCCTTTTGGTATACGGAATGAGGCTCTAACCCACTGAGCCACACCAGCCAGGGCTAGAGAAGCACTTTCTGAATAGCTCACATTCTTGTTGAGAATTAACGAATTTCAAAAGCTTTGAAAAATAGAGATTGGAGAAGACCCATCTACTAGTTTCCTGGTCGCTTTGAGTGTTGAGGTTAAATCTTCTATTATTTCAAAGTGGAACCAGAACCAACAAAACATAATTTAAAAAAAAAAATGGCCACTTTTATGCTGAAATAAAGTATTAAAAATATCAACTTGTGGTTTACAACCCCTAATAAAAATTTGGGGGAGATATATGACATTACCTTTCATAAAAGTAAGTAGGAGACTCGTTCTCTAAATCAGACTATGATTTTTAGTCAGGCAGTTTAATTGTATCTGGATGTACAACAAGGGCTTAATTTTATTATGTTTATTGAAATAGTTATTAAAACAACAGGTTCCATTGATTCTCATAATGAAATCTGTTGGGCAAAATGAACCATGAAAATGAAGAACAGTGGTTTTACCATTTTTTAAAAAATGTGAATTTAATCTGAGACTCTGAGCTCTATGATTTTCTAATTTGAGAGCATTTTCTACTGATATATCTCTGTAATCAAGTTGTTGCTTACAAACAGAACGCATTTTATTTTTTTAATTTAATGTAAATAGCAGCTATTTATTTTTTTGACAAAAAATTACAAAGCGAAATACTACTCTAACTCAACATATTACACAAGGCTGCATGCAGGCAAGACAGAGTGTATGGGAAAACATTTACTTCTGTCTTTGGTAGTGGAAATCTACACAGATCCATAGCCTTTAAAGTTTCCTCCCTTGAAATGCAATAGGAAGACCAAGGCCATTTGTAAAGAAGGGAGTCCAGTGGCTGAAATAACAATGAGAGAAACAATGCAAGCTACAATATCCCACCCAGGAGTGTTTCCGTTTGATTGACTCTGCTCTCTCCACAACAGACAGTAACAGAAAAAACAAAGTTACAGATAGCCCTGGAGGAAGAATGCACTTCCAGAGATGCACCCTGAGGATACAACTTCACTGTACAGAATGTTTTATAAGATTCATTTTTGTGATCACTGAAACACCTACAAAAACACTAAACTGGTTTTAGCAAGAAATAATTCACCTGACTGACTATAGAACTTTTCTAAAACACAAAATTCAGAGGCGAAGGTCTTGAATCTGTCCTATTTGAGAAGGGCGGGGCACAAGGGTCTCCACATGGAAAAGTGTCCACCCAACATGAAGTTCTGGAATTTAGTTTAAACTACTTTATTAAAATAAACTTTCTGCTGAGACCGGTTTGGCTCAGTGGATAGAGCGTTGGCCTGCGGACTGAAAGGCCCCAGGTTCGATTCCAGTCAGAGGCATGTACCTTGCTTGTGGGCACAACTCCAGTAGGGGACGTGCAGGAAGGCAGCTGATCGATGTCTCTCTCTCATCGATGTTTCTGACTTTCTATCCCTCTCATTTCCTCTCTGTAACAAAATCAATAAAATATATTTTTAAATAAATAAATAAATAAACTTTCTGTTCGGTGTTAGCTTTTCATGAATGGAGCAATGTTCTATTTGCCACAGTGCAAGTGACCATACAAAATCACATTATCTGTGTGGTCATTCACACTGTGACAAATATGCCTTGTTCCACTCATGAAATGATCCGGGTATATAGCTCGCGAGTGTACACAGTGTTATAAATGGCACTTCCTAGTATAGCTATATAATTATGAAGAGGATGTGGTGATTACAGTGATAACATACAATTGTGAGAGATGTAATGGAAAATATAATTAGTTTAAAATATACTGTTGGCTGGTTTTATAACATTTGGATATGAAAATAAGCAGACTAAAACATGATAATTAAAAATACTACCAAAAAAACAACTCACAAACAAACAAAAAAAACAACCCAACAATTTTTAGAATTTGTGTTAAAATATTTGTCATTATAAATATGTATGCTTCATATGCCTACTCAGCTGATAAATTCATCATCTACCGCTTTGTCCCTATGATATATGTTTATGGCTTCTATCCAGACAGATTAATAACTTGCAAAGATAATAATTGCATGCTTTCTTTGCATCATCTTTTGGGCCAACTCTCTATTCTCTCTACCATAGCCAAAGCAAAAAACACTGATAGGAAAATAATGTTAGTTAAGGCAAACTTGAATGAGAGGGCCAGCAAAAAGAAGCCATTAGGGTGTCTCAATATTGAATTGGAAGTATGAATATGATTTTTTCCTGGATCTTAGAATCTAATTAGGTAAATATTTTAGTGCAGGGTGCTTTTCGTCTTTTCAAGTATTCTATATTACATCCAGAATCTGAGTCATAATGCCTTAGGCCTCAGTAACATAAAAAAAATAATAATAACATGGCTGAAAAATAATGTTTGTGAGAAATATGACTGACAAAAAAGAAGGAATTGAGGTTTGGAGGTGATGCTGAGCATTTGGAGTTAGCCTCAAGTCGGGAAGTTATTGAACATGCTTTACATTGGAGTATAACATGGTGAAGATCATTTCCTCCGTATTGTAGAATATGAATGCCAGGGAGATGACTAAGAACGGAAACTAACCTTGGTAGACCAGCAAGCTTGGAAAGGAAGTATCAGGAATAAGAACTGTTTAGGAAATAATAGTGGGGAAAGGTATGTAATGAGACTAGAAGTTGTCTAATAATTATTCACCTTGCTAATTATAGAAGTTTTGATACAGACTTTGGAAAACTGGAGGATGACACAAGGCTATAAAAAGATAAAGATGCCTGGATGGGACCATTATTCAGAGAAGAAATACATTTTGAGAACAGACCAAGAACAGGATATACTTTGATTTGGTTGCTGTGCCCAGACCAGGAGCCCCTTCGGGAGTTTTTCTCAGGAACACTGACCATTCTCTGGGCCCGGGAATGAGCTGAGCTGTTTGTAACATCATAGATTAGCCACCTTGTTATCGGACTTTGAGCTCCTGAAGGCCAGACTCTACCACCCTCTTTCCATTTTACACCTGCAGCTCCCAGCTACAAATAGCGTATCTTCTCCCACATACTATCTAATAATTATTATTATTGACCATAATTCCAACACACAAGATGGCTGCCAACAAGTGGTCAAAGATGATTGCCCCCATGTTGATACAAGATGGCCACCACAAGATGGCCAGCAGGGAAGGGCTTTTAGGAGGGACTAGGCCTGCAAGGGAGGGCAGTTGTGGGGGACCCAGGCCTGCAGGGGAGGGCAGTTAGGGGTGACCAGGCCTGCAGGGGAAGGCAGTTAGGGGTGACCAGGCCTGCAGGGGAGGGCAGTTAGGGGCAAACATACTGACAGGGAAGCAAACAGGATGTGGTAATTTATTCAAGGACAAAGCATATTTTTGTGGATGACCTGCAGCTCTCCCATACTTTCAGCATTATTGGAATAAACACTCCTATATGATTCCACCCTGTCTCTGCTGAATTGGGTCCAGTAATAACAGGCAGCCCTTGGTTGTCTGGTTACAGAAACAGGATGTGGTCAATTATACAAGGACGGAGTAGTGGATCAAATAAGGAAAGAAGGATCTCCAGAAATTAACAATTCCTCTCCTTGGTGATCTGGTGGCTTGTGTAACCATCATCTTATCAAGAATGTTTCAAGAGGAGGGGAGTATTTCCTCACGCATATATTTTTAAGAACCATTTTACCATGAGTTGTTCACAAGGCCATTTCGTGTTCATAATCTACATATTAGTAGAGATAAATGAGCAGTGCCACCATGTATCACCTGGTACAACATCTCATCCTGTTATCATTCTAATGACATGAACGAGCAGCTTAATGTGCCATAAAATCCCAGCCCATAGAGAAAACCATCACCAGCTTTGCGATTCAAATAGGATTTCGAGAGTGGTTTTACCTATGGCTTTCAAATTAAAAATCTAATGTGCTTTCATCTTCAATTAAGCACCACTGCCAAGTATAATTGACCACAGTAATGTAACTAGTAATTTGAGGACATTCAAACATGCACATGCTGTACACATTTTTAAATTGGTTTAGGTTATTTCATGGAACTTTAGGCCTGGAAATCACTTCATAAAAAAATTCTAGTCAATCCTTTTTTTTTTTGAACACGAGAAGAAGAAATTAGAAAATACAGATCTGTGTTCAGAAAGTATAAATTACAGCCAAGAGGGGAACATTAACCTTGTCCTTATATGTACAAGGGTCAGACCTAAGCACTGTCCATTGGACTTTATTCCTAGAATTCACATTAGTTAAGTAGTATAGCCATCTACTTCCTCCACGCCCTTCCCACTCACGTCCCACCAATCGAACTACCTTCTCATTGCCCTTCTCTGGCTAGGAACCATTCATGGTTGATCCAGGACATGTCACCACTGCATTACTAACAGCTTCAAGCACGAAGCAACAGAATAAAACATTTCTGTTTACAATTGAAAAAGCAGGAGAGAGGGAGAGAGTGTGAAAGAAAAAGAGAGAGGAAATGAGAATGAATGAATCTTTGTCATTAATATAATTGAATGGAAGAAAAAAACTAAAAAAAAAAATGAGGTATGCCCTTAAAAATATATATATATATATATATATATATATATATATATATATATATATATATATATATATATTGATTTCAGAGAGGAAGGGAGAGGGAGAGAGAGATAGAAACATCAATGATAAGAAAGAAGCATTGATCAGTTGCCTCTGGCATATCCCCCGGGGACAGGGGGTCAAGTCCACAGCCTGAGGATGTGCCCTTGACTGGAATCAAACCTGGGACCTTTCAATCCACAGACTGACCTCTATACACTGAGCCAAACCAACTAGGAAGAGAGATTCTCTTGAGGCAGGAAGAAAATGGAAGATAAAAATGTGTCTAAGTGTAGGCCTGCAGACCGAAGGGTGCCATGTTGGATTCAGGTCAAGGGTAAGTACTTTGGTTGCAGGCTCCTTCCCCACCCAACCCTGGTCTGGGCTCTTGCAGGAGGCAACCAATGGATGTGTTTCTTTCACATGGATGTTTCTGTCTTTCCCTCTCTTCTACTCTCCCTAAATATCAATGGAAAAATATCCTCTGGTGAGGATTAACAAAAACCAACCTAAAACAAAAGCATGTGTTTACATTTTACTATATCCAATTATTATCAATTTTAAATTTTTTTTTTCATTCTTATAAACTAATGATCTCATTTTTGTATTATTTTTCCTTCTATTTTTTTTCTTCCTGATCTCATCTTCATTATTCCTTCTTTTTTTTTATATTGATGGGCTTCTTTTGTTTCTTATCCTAATGTTTTGGGGTAGGGTATTTGCATTAATTTTCTCCTTTATTTTTTTAACTCTTATTGGCATTTAGACTATCTGCTTCTTTTATCTTTACACTGTTTTAGTTCATTCCACAAGTTGTCACTAGTATGTTTTTTTTAAGGGGGGGGTATCATTTAGTTAAATATATTTAGTTAATTTAGTATTTTATTAATTTCCCCATTTATGAAGATATAATTATTTTTCTATTATTTATGTCTCAATTTAAAAATAGAAGACATAAACTGACATTTTAGAATTTTTTTTTTCTGGTTGTTTTAGTAGTTTATGAGAAATCTTTATTATTATAGATTTTTCTATTTTCCATGCTATACTATACATTATTGAGATACAATTTTTGAAATTAAACTCTTAAGTTCTTAGATACTTGTTTATCTTCTTGGAAATTGATCTTGTTATCAACATGAAACATTTCATTTAATCTCCAGCAATGCATTTTTGTCTTACGATTAGATTTTTAATATTAATATAGCTTTAGGTTAATGTTTGCATGGAATGTGCCTTTTCATTATTTTACTTACAGATATTCTTTACCTTATGTTTTGATGTTTCTCTTATACTTAGTTTAGTGTTTTTATGCCATGCAAGCAATCTCTTTTAATTGTGGCATATAGTCATTACTAATTCATGTGATGACTGATATTTGTAGATTTAGATCTTATTTTCATAAACATTTTCCATTTGCTTCTCTTGTGACATATCTTTCTCCCTTTTTTTATTGTTTCTTGTTTTTATGCTTCTATTTCCTTTATTTGTCTGGATCTTATTAATAATATTTTGCTATTTTATCATAATAGTTTCATTAGAAATTACATCATATTACAGGATCTTAAACTCTTCAGAGTCTTATAAAGGTTTGACACCTTTTGTTCTCTTCCCAGGCAGAGAAAATGCTGACCTTTCATTTCTTTCTAGAATATTCTATTACTTCTATATGTAGTAATTAAGTTGATATTTTAAATCCCCCATGGCATCGCTATTGTTTTATAGAGTTGATATTTATTTAAATGTAGTATGTTTACCTTCCATTTTGTCCTGCCTAAAGAACAAATTCCAATATTTCCTTCAGGTCAATGACAAATTCTCTTTATCTCTCTGTATCTCTGTCTCTCTGTCTTCCACCTTCTCCCTCTTCCTCTCCCTCTCACTTTCTCTCTTCCCCCTCTTTTTTCCTCTCTCTTTTGGCTTTCAGATATAATTATTTACCCTAATTATAAAAGGATATTATTACTGGCAATAATGTTTTTCAGAACATGAGTCATTCTCCTCTTGCTCAATTTTTTACACTTTTGAAATAATTTTTATTGTCTCTTTCTTTTTTTTCTTTTTTTTTTTTTAGGTATCTCTTCTTACCTTGGCTTAGTCTTCTATAGATTTGTTACTTTTTTTGTTTGTTTATATATCGTCCAGTAGAATCACCTCCAATATTTGAACCTTTCTTTTTTCTCAGTCATATTACAGCATTTTGTTGCAACCATTCTACTGCTGATATTGCTCAGACTTTATTTTTATTATTTATTTTTAAATATGTTTTTAATGATTTCAGAGAGGGAGAGACAGACAGACACATCAATGATGAGAGACAATCATTGATTGACTGTCTCCTAAATGCCCCACACTAGGGATTGAGCCCGCAACCTAGGCATGTGGCCTGACTGGGAATCGAACTAGGACCTCCTGGTTCATAGGTTGAAGCTCAACCATTGAGCCACGCTGGGACTTTATATTGCTGAGGCTTCTGCCATTATGGAGCTTTGGTGAGCATATCACAGAGATACATATTCAAGCTTCAACTTGAAAGAATCCATGATGCTCGCTTCTGATCAGGCCAACCAGGTCAATTAGTGTCATCTAAAAGGAAGTCAAAATACTACAAGTCAAAGTTTCCTTTGGTTTGGCTCAGTGGATAGAGCATCGGCCTGCTAACTGAAAGGTCCCAGGTTTGATTCTGGTCAAGGGCATGTACCTTGGTTGAAGGCACATCCCCAGAAGGGGGCATGCAAGAGGCAGCTGATCGATGTCTCTCTCTCATTGATGTTTCTAACTTTCTATCCCTCTCTCTCCCTCTCTGTAAAAAATCAATAAAATATATTCAAAATTTCCTTTGAATACCTTTTACACAGGATGTCTTCACTCAAAATGTGAGAAAAGCCTTCCAAACATCCTGCAGCTAGAATAAGTGCATGTGTTGCTCATATGATTTTCTCTGTGTCAATCCCATGCACAAACACAAGAGAATGGAAAAATGTCAGTGGTCTAACATGAGACATTTAGCATTTCACTCATTCATATTTAGCATTTCACTCATTCATGTGGTGCATTTCATTATACACTGTATGCTTTGTGTGGTTTGCACTCAACCAAATAAAATCCTGGTGGTACAGTCTCCTTATATCTTTCGATGCCTTCCCTTTTGCCTTCATTCTTCGGCTTTCATCTTACATCACATCTCTCTTGCTAGCAGGAGAAAAAGTTTCTGCTTTTTAAGGCATGTGTGGTTGTACTGAACACACCTAAATTATTGAGGATAATCTTCCTATTTAAAGGGAAGCTGATTTATAATTTTAATTACATCTGCAAAATCCCTCGACTGCAGTCCTTCAATTAGTGTCTGATTGAAGAACCCGGGAATAGAAATCTTTAGAATTCTGCCTCCTACTATCAGTCACACTAATTTGAGCCACAAACAAACATTTCATTCTTTCATGTGACCTTAATCTTTCTTAATAAAAAACATCAGGTGTTTTGGTTTAAAGCGCACAAAGAAGCTTAAAAACCCTTAAGTATAAACTTACGTATTTAAAGAGTAAATTTAAACTTCAAAGCGGTTGCCACTTGTGAGGTACTTATAATTAGGAAAAAATTTTCATGAGAAAATAATTTAAGGCAGGAGCAAATAAATACCAGGAAGCAAAGGATTTTTGCAGAATCAAAAAAAAAAAAAAAAAACAGAAAACCCAAAAAAACAGAATTGGGGTATCGTGTGGAAAGTCCCCTTTCAAACGTCTGCTCTAAAAGATCAGCATCGGAGAGAAATGGAGAGTGAGAGATGAGAGAGAGGAAAATAACTCTAAATGACACAAGAATACATTATTCAGATAAACTGGTATTGCCCACTGTCCTTAAGTGAGTGTTTGAAACGGAGCGCCCTCGCAGAGTAAAAAGTCAGCACAGTGAATTTCAGGCCATTTCTTAGCCATCAAACACGCTGCCACTCGTATAAATGGTCCCCTCTGCCCTCAATCCAGGCACATCAAATTCGGATTGGTGTCAGTGGGAGCCGTGTGCGGTTTTTGTGGGGACCGAAGTTGGAAACTTTAGAGTGCCTTCAGAATATCTTTGAAGTTCAGTTTTTTTGAGGAGAAATACATGGTTTTAAAAAGTAGTTCTTCGGGGCTTATTCTTACCCAGTGAGAACGAGTCTAGATCGCCTATTGGAAATGCAGTGTTAGAATTGCAAAGTATAATATGGGTAGTGAGTAGGTGAGAGCTAATGGATTATTTCAGTTGCTTTCAATTCTGGATGTGTAGCCTTAGGTCCACAGGAGCAGAAGGTTCACCTCTCTGTTGGAACATGCATATTCATGAGTTCCTTTCATTGACGTGGTGGTGTTTATTTTATTCATAAAGCGCATTACTTTCAAATTAAGCGCATTACTTTCATGAGCATAGTCTACAAAATGCATAAACATCACAAGTGAGTTCACCTTTGTATCATCAAATTAAATATGAGCTGAGACCAGTTTGGCTCAGTGGATAGAGTGTCGGCTTGCGGACTGAAAGGTCCCAGGTTCGATTCTTGTCGGGGGCATGTACCTTGCTTGTGGGCACATCTCCACTGTGGGGGGTGCAGGAGGCGGCTGATCGGTGTCTCTCTCTGATTGATGTTTCTGACTTTCTATCTCTCTCCCTTCTTCTCTGTAAAAAATCAATAAAATGACTTTCTATCTCTCTCCCTTCTTCTCTGTAAAAAATCAATAAAATATATTTTAAAAAATTAAATATGTCTAAGTAAGCTTTTATATGAGTTCTTCATTTTTTTTATTGGTGTTTATTTTGAGAAATATATGCAAATATTTAACTTCTTGAATTTATTTCTATAGCAAGAGATGGGGGTCTTAACAGAGTAATTACAAGTGATGCTTGTTTCAGGAGATCCCAAGTATGAGAATCTACTCTGCAGCATATAATACTTACCCGTTATAATATGAAATTAAATAAAACTCATCATTTTACTCTGAAACATAATTTTGGATCTTCTAGATTTCTTATGTAACAAAGCTAAAAATAACTAAGTAGTCAATTACTAAATGAAATATAACAAGGGAATGAGATGAAAAGAAAGCACTTAATCTCATTCCACCAAAATATTTAGTTGGGTTGACAGATTTTTAAAAATATATATTTTATTGATTTTTTTACAGAGAGGAAGGGAGAGGTAAGAGTCAGAAACATCGATGAGAGAGAGACATCGATCAGCCGCTTCCTGCATATCCCCCAATGGGGATGTGCCCGCAACCAAGGTATGTGCCCTGACTGGAATTGAACCCAGGACCTTCCAGTCCGCAGGCCGACATTCTATCCACTGAGCCAAACTGGTTTCGGCAAGTTTACAGATTTTTTAATAAAATGCGTATCCCACATAGAAATAATCACACTTCTCATCATAAACATGTATTCGGTTATCAGAAGCCTTCACACTTCCCCTTTGAAGATCTAAATGCTATAACCTAGTTAAATACCTTAAATTTTATCTTTCTCACCTAACCCTGGTTTTCATTTTGGAGTATGATTGAGTTTTGCTTAGATTTCCTGAATATGTGAAATTTGTCTGAGAAATCTTTGTCATTTTACTACTTTAGTCTTATTACCCTCATGCAGACTCAGTGTTCTTCATAGACCATCTAGCAGGAACCTG
Source organism: Lasiurus borealis (assembly GCA_004026805.1). Classification (NCBI taxonomy): domain Eukaryota; kingdom Metazoa; phylum Chordata; class Mammalia; order Chiroptera; family Vespertilionidae; genus Lasiurus; species Lasiurus borealis. The sequence continues at coordinate 57,905 of PVJN01005348.1, forward strand.
GTAATCTGCCCTAACTGTAACTGAAGGCAGCAGGATGGCCTGGCCAGTGTTGCTCAGTGGATGAGCATCAAGCTATGAACCCAGAGGTTTATGGTTCAATTCCTGGTCAGAGCACATGCTCAGGTCCTGTTACCTGCACTGCCCCGTATTAAAATTATATTTGGCAGCTTTCCAGCTCTATTTTATCATCATTCCCTCTGGACCGCCTCCCTCTACCTACTACCCACTGGTGCTCTCCTGTATATTTCAAGTGGAGAATCAATTCATATATGTAGTTAAATTGAAGTCTTATGAAGACCACATTTTTGCACTTATGTGTTGTCAGTATATATAAAAAGATAGAAGCAAGTTTTTACAAAACCCTTCATAATGTCAATATTTTCCAAGCTGTTACAAATGAACAAATAGCACTTGTTTTTTTTCCAATGTCCAGGCACCCAAAGCACACAGCTAGAAAGACTCGTCTGCTCCTCAGGCCAGAAGACTCTTTCTTTTTAATACCATTTTTCTTAAAAGCACTTCCTTGTTTCATCTCCCCCTCTAGGATGCTCATCAAATGGTTTTCAAAGACTTTAAGTCGAAAAAGATTCATGTGAAATCATTGGCTTAAAGCAACTTCTCCTCTCTGATCTTTGAGTGTTCTTAGGAAGCACGGTTTCTGGCTACATGCTTGCACTTTGAAGGTGTATGAATGTCAGGGGAAGGTCTATAATGTAAAAATATATGCACAATCATAAAAATGTGCCTCTCAAATCATCTAGTTACAGATAAGAAAGAGAGTTTACTCAATGTGGGCATGAATGAAAGAATAGCCTTTCATATAATTGAATCTTATGATACAGGAATTGACCGAAAAATAATGACTTAAAAAATGGGTTATATTGATTATGGAACACTAAACATAAGGATACACATTAAGGTTGATTTAAAAATGGGGAAAAATTAGTAATGAGACTCTCTCTGTGTGTGTGTGGGGGGGTTCTTTTCCCTCTATCCCTCTTAATTCCACTCCTACAAAATATTCATAGAAACTATCTTAGCAAATATGCTTCTGACCAGCATGGTCATCATAGAGTTAAAGGAGTCTTTGTGTGGCTGGAACCAGGTCAAGGTTGGAGGTTCTCAACTTCAATACTATTGACATTTTCAGCCAGACCAGTCTTTGTCGCAGGGGCTGTCATCTACATTATGTAATGTTAAGCAGCATCCAACACAATAGAACCAACAAAATCTTCCTCTGCTACGCCCCCTGTTGTCACATCAAAATATCTACAGACATTTCCAGATATTCACTGCTGGGATGGAAGACACACAACCCCCAGCTGAAAACCACTGGGAGAGGACAAAACACTTATTCTTATGTCCTTCCGATTCTGTAAAGATTCTGAAAATATTTAAATTCTGCAAAACCAAATGTATACATGGCCAGCCATTCTTTTCTAGCAAATAAGGTGTTAATATTGTCCAGATAAAATGTCAGCTTTCAGTTAAACAGTATTAGCAAATATGAGGCAACATAACTCAATGGTTCGAGTACCTGCTTTCTAGATTCAGATTTCCACTATGGAGTTGACCCTGGGGAAATCAATCAAAGTTAGCGTATGTTCCATAGTTTTCTCACTGGGTAAGTGGGGACAATAAATAGTTACTTTATAATGCTGATGGAGCCAAAACTCAGTTAATACCTTTAAAGTACTTTTAATACTATTGGGAATATAAGATATGAGTTTATTGTTTGGAAATGAAGAAATGCACCTTGGGAAGGGGGTTAAGGTAGCCTTACCACTAATTGTTCAATTTCAGAAAAACCACATAATGTCCTCAGCCTCAGTTTCTTCATCTGTAGAACACAGCCTTTAATGATATTCTGAAAGTCATAGTATTCCAAATTCTGAGTATTTAATTCATGAAGTTACATTTTACTAACAATATTGAAAACAAAAAGGGATATTTGTATTGTTATATATACCATAGTAGAAATGTATATGCATGTGTGTGTGTATGTGTGTGTGTATACTGCTTTCTAATTGAACATTTCACTGCAACATGCATAATGTCTGACCACAGAGAACATGCCTCAGCTATATTTACCACTATGCGCTTTTTTCCCCATTTGCTGTATCTTGCCTTTAGCAACCATCACTCAGATAGGTCTGCTACTTATAATACTGTCAGGAATGAATACCAAACTTAAATATAATGCTAGTACTTGAATTCTCTCCAAGTTTCTGGTCTTAGTAGTACATCAGCCACGTCATAAGCCAACAAGGGGAATAGAGAAATAGTAAATTTAGAAAAATGAGATTGTAAATGGGCACAGAGTGTTGCATGGGAATTTCCAAGGTGACAACAGAAACTCTCAATCTATATAACTAAAAGGGGAGAAAATAATGATTTCCATTGCATTTCTAGATACAATGGAACATCTCTGGGGACAAACAAGTCATCACCTGGGGAGAGAATTTCTTAAACTCTAGGAGGTATGGGAAAACTGAGAAATAGACATTAATATTCTTCTCCTCCAAGGGAATACTTTGGTATTCCTATGGCAACAATCTAAGCTAATTTTTTTCTAAGGTTCTACTCAGTTTATGGAGGTGGAAGTTTATACGCTAAAGCCTCTGTCGCTTGTCCATTTCACATATACAGAATCAAAATTTATTTGAACTTGAAGTCAAACATAGGGTGTCTCCCCAAAAATGTATACATATACTTTGGTTAATCATAAAGGCAATTTTTATTAAAATATATATTTATTTTCAAAATTGAGCTGTTAAAGCATGTATACATTTTTGATATACCATGTATTGTCAGTATTATTAATTTTATCTGATAAAAATGTTGTCATTAGAAAGATATGAACAAAAACGAAAAGCAATTGTCCTAGTCCATTTTATTTAATTAGTGGATCTACAATCTGACCATTCAATGACATTTAATAGTAACTATTTTTATAAGATTTTTATTTATTTTTAGAGTGAGAAAGGGTGAGGGAGAGAGAGAAACACTAACATGAGTGCAAACATTAATCAGCTCGCTCCTGCACACCCCCTACCAGGGATCAAGCCAGCAACTGGGGCATGTGCCCTGACTGGCAATCAAACCGGAAATCTTTGGGAATTGAACCGGAACTTATTTTTTTGTTGTTTAGATTAAACATACTGACTTATCCACACTCCTTTTATCCTATAGGATATGCTTTTAAAATATATTTTATTGATTTTTTACAGAGAGGAAGGGAGAGAGAGAGAAAGTCAGAAACATCAATGAGAGAGAGACATCGATCAGCCACCTCCTGCACGCCCCACAGTGGAGATGTGCCCAAAAGCAAGGTACATGCCCCTGACCGGAATCGAACCTGGGGCCTTTCAGTCCGCAAGCCGACACTCTATCCACTGAGCCAAACCGGTCTCAGCAGGATATGCTTTTAAATGAACATTTCTATCAAATGAGCCATACACTTTTAAACATCTTCAGGGAGGAAAAATAAAACAGAATGTGCATTAACATTAGAGATAATCTTATGTCTTAGTTTAATTGTCCTTTGAAAGTGCCACCCCGTGCTTGTCACAGGGATTCGTGACCTTTTCTGATTTCCAAAATCATCTGAGAAACAGCGATTCTAGAGCATTTTGATCTAAACACAGCACAGTGCAACAAAATGTGAAACACAGGCCCTGCATCTTAAGACAAATCTCTAAAGAAGTTCCTTTATCAGAGTAATTGACATTCTCTCAGAGCATAGAAGAATTTATAACAGAGCTTGGCCCAATAAAACTAAATTAGATTAATGGAAAAGAAAGGGAGTCCCGATTCTTTATAGTCATATTTTGTAGACCAATTTCTATTAAACGTCCTTTTGATGGAAGTTTTTTTTTTTTTTTAATGTCATGCTGGAAACCAACATGATTGAATCTCTATATTTAGATACATTCAGCGATATTTTTTTTATCCTTGTGAAATAAAATGCAATGTAAAATTGTACTATCGTTAATCACGGTAATGCGATCTATAATTTAATGATAAGCAACAAGACCATTTTTATTTGTCTTAAAAATGAGTGTCTCCTTTTTAGCTACCTGATATTTTTGTCAATAGGATAATTTTAAATACGGGATGCGAAAGAATATGATTTAATATAGATGTATTTTCTAATATTCAGGCCATTTTTGATGCATAAGGAACTATCAATATTCCTTGATTTTACAAAGGAAGAATGAGGTTATGTTATGCAGTTTTCCTAGTGACCACAGATGGTATAGCAGAACAAGCAATGGGTTGGTAAGTAAGTGAAATCATTTTTCCCACGAACCTTTGTGCTTATTTGTGAACAAATAATTGTTAGCCTTTGTGTCTAGTACATTTTAAAATAGGAGAAAACGGAACAAGACAATTTCTAAGCAGTTTTCCCAGTCTCACATATATTTTTCTCACTATTATTTATTTTTAAGAGCTTTTTCTAATTTTTCTTTTAAAAGTTTGGAATACTTTTGTGTTTACATGTAATCTAAACCAACTGAACAACAAATAATATTAGAAACAGATACAAGTGTTAAGTCCTTCACGCGAAAATGCCTAGGTCGCCAAAACTGGTTTGGCTCAGTGGATAGAGCACCGGCCTGCAGACTAAAAGGTCCCGGGTTCCATTCTTGTCAAGGCATGTACCTTGGTTGCGGCCACATCCCCAGTAGGAGGCGTGCAGGAAGCAGCTGATGGATGTTTCTCTCTCATCTATGTTTCTAACTCTCTATCCCTCTCCCTTCCTCTCTTTAAAAAATCAATAAAATATTTAAAACAATTTTTTAAATGCCTAGGTCAACATTTATAGATAATTCTAGTTTTGTGAGCTTGACCACCAGGAAGTGGACCAGGTTCTCAGAATAAATATCTAAGGAAAATCTTGTTTCTTGCTGGGAGAAGGGGGAAGAAACCACTCTGAACTAAGCTGGAGCCTTCTCTTCTTCACAGGGCCTGCCCTGAGCAGATGCTACTGACCCAGAGCGTGTCCTGCTGGGATTATCAGACCCGAACTCATCTGAGGGAAGAGAAATGACCAACTTCTTCCAAGGAAAAGAAGGGGGAGAGACCTAATGTCTGCCCACTCGGGCCATCTGAGGAAGTCCTTGTCTGCCAGCTTTAGAGGCCTAGTGCAAGGATTGCTTGTATCTACGTAACTAATACTTACTGTACATAATTTCCTGTAATGCACTCATTTAGCTCAGAATGACAAAGAGTTAGATATTTTAAAAGCACATTTAGCCCAGCCGGCATGGTTCAGTGGTTGGGAGTCCACCTATGAACCAGGAGGTCACAGTTGGATTCTTGTCAAAGGCACATGCCTGTGTTGTGCGCTCAGTCCCCAGTAGGTGGCGTGAAAGAGGCAGCAGATCCAAGATTCTATCTCATCATTGATGTTTCTCTCTCTCTCTCCGCCCCTCTCTTTCCTCTCTGAAATTAGTAAAACTATTTTCAATATAAACCAGTAAAAGTATAGTTAAAGGCTCTTTAAATGTGCAGTTACATTGCAGGTTATTATATCATAGCTGCAATACAGAGTCCAACTCCATGTTTTGGCTGCTGACAGCTTTCCAACTCACACCTGCCTGCCCTTTTCTGGATTTAGGCCCCCACAGATGGGGGTGGCCAGTCAGAAAGCCTGACTCCAGCCTGAGGTGCCAGCAGGCAAATTCAAACCAGGTAAGACCAAACTCCAGGCCTCTCAAAACTCAATCCTAGCCAAGACCAGTTTGGCTCAGTGGATAGAGCGTCGGCTTGCAGACTGAAAGGTCCCAGGTTCGATTCCGGTCAAGGGCATGTACCTTGCTTGCGGGCACATCTCCACTGTGAGGCGTGCAGGAGGCAGCTGATCGATGTCTCTCTCTCAACCATGTTTCTGGCTGACCCTGGTCCCTCTGCTTAGGGATTCCCCCTGATGTTTACTCCGGGGGTCATAAACTTGACTGTGCTTCTATCAGTGCTGTACATTATTCCCGTGGCACCCAGTAATTCCTGAGGTGCTGCCCTCCATGATTGCATTTATCATTTGTGTGATGCTTAATATTGATTAAGAAATACAGTAAAAAGGCTTTGCCATCTCTCAAGATAAATTATGAATTCTTTAAAGGATATTAGCCTACATCCTTGTCTTATTTGTCTTTCTTTGTTCCTTTGTACTCCTAGTATTCTTCTTGCCTTCCTTTTATCCTTCCACAAATAGGCAATTATCTTAATTATATGCCATTTGTTATAATAGGTATTTGCATATGCAGCAGAGAGCATGGATAGAAATAAAACAATGCTTAACTCTCAGGAAACACAGACTCTGGAGTGGGGTGGTTTAGAATAAATATTTGAACAAAGGACATTTTAATAACTGTTGTATCATAAGTGTTAGTATTCCTTGTGATTATTTTGTTGAAAGGTGGACATAGTGTACTGGCTAAAATGGATAAAATAATTAGATATCTGTAGAATATATTATTAGTGCTCAAGGTATAATAATATTTCCTTCAAGCAAAAATTTATATATTAAATTTCATTCACTGAAATTATATTTATAATAATATACCATGTATTAAGATTGTCTTCAACAATAATTCAAACTTTGAATTAAGATGCAACATATGCCTTGAGAAAGCCTCATCAGCTTTTGAGGTGTAACACTGGGAAAAAATTAATTTCAGTTTTCAAACTTACTACAAATAGCTGTCTTTGTCATTGAAATCCTTTTTCTCTTTTAGTTAATTTTATCCTGGCTTTAGTACTGACATCACAATAGGCCATTAATCATCCTTATTTAAAAAATATCTATGCGTTAGAAAATAGGACACATCATTTTTTACTGAATAATTAAATAAGCTTACTAGTTGACAGTACAAATGGCGGTTAGCTTTTTATGTTCCAGTAAGATAATAATTCCAAGAGATCCAAAAGAAAATGAGTTGATTTGAATATGTTTGAAAATGTGGATATCAATGAAAACAATCAATTTCATTGGGTATTTTAGTACAATTTTCTCACAAGGTCTCCTAATCAGTATCATGCAGGGGGCATGTTATCTAAAATGAAATAAATGATTTAATCAGAAAAAAAAGTTACAGAAACTGTTACCTCTTAACTTCTTAAGGAGACCAACATGAGGTAAAGATCTGCTAAGGCTAATTGCTAACTATTGTTCAATATGACCATATTTGTCTAGTTAATCCCTGAATATAAATGTTTTACAAAAAAATTCTTGCTAAATGTGTTAAGTATGTTTGCAAATTTATCCGGTGACATGGCTATTAACAAGCTCTAAAACATATTTCAGGAAACTAAATGTAACAAGTATGATTTGGGACAAGTTTGCTAAGTGAGAAATCTTTAGAAAGTCTAGGATAATAAATTCTCCACACATTCTGGGGTGGAGAATCTAGGAACCCATTGAAAATTAAAAGTCTGGAAGACTTAAAAACTTAAAAACTGGGTCTGTGAATATATTATTTTTTTTTAAATATATTTTATTGATTTTTTACAGAGAGGAAGGGAGAGAGATAGAAAGTCAGAAACATCGATGAGAGAGAGACATCGATCAGCCGCCTCCTGCACGCCCCACAGTGGAGACATGCCTGCAAGCAAGGTACATGCCCCCGAACGGAATTGAACCTGGGACCCTTCAGTCTGCAAGCCAGCGCTCTATCCACTGAGCCAAACCGGTCTCAAGCTGTGAATATATTCTTTAATAAGAAACTTACCCCGCCTACTGCACTAGACGTACAAATGTTGTTGTCTCTGACTCAGGAGTCTGTCTCCGGCCAGCACCTATAAACCTGTGGCACACAAACTTACCAGCCTCCACTTCCAGTAAATTCTACGACCCTTCATAGTTTTGACATCTTGATCTCATGGAGTTTACCTTCCAGTTTGGTGAGACAGACACTAACGCAGTGATATAGATACCAGTTCTTCAGATGGTAGAGCACTGGACTAGTAAACAGGAATAATGCATTGAAGTACCGAATGATTGTGGTAGGTGCCACTTTAGAAGAGATGATCCAACACTGAATAGAGATTAAAAGCAAAGGAAAGTGGGAATTATGTGAAGATTCCAAACAGAGGGCGGCTTCTGTAAGTAATCTTTTGTGACACTCAAATTTGTTTAATCATGTATATTTTTAGCTTTCTCAAAAACAAACAAAAAAACCCTAAACTAAATGGGGAAAAATAAAACTGGCCAAAAATGATCATCAAAAAAAGATTTAATGGAGGCACAGCTAATACATAAACTTTATAGATGACTTTTAGAGTTGTAAGCAAATAACATAATCACATTGATTTTTAAATATAGAGTAATTTTAGTAATTTTACATGTTTGGATTTGTATTCCCGGATTTCAGTTTATATTCAGTTAATAGATTTATATCTTCAACAGTAAGCTGATTAAAATGTCAATTTTTATTTAGAGTATTTAAGATTGTAGCGCCCATACAAAACACTCTCTCCTACACCTTACCCTTCTTAGGTGAAATTTCACATTTTGAAAGAAAACTCAGTGAGAATATTTATTATTTGGCTGGTGAAAAAACAACAACAACAAAAAAAAAACACAAAGAGCAAATAGTTCTATAAAACCCCAGATCCAAGAGTCTAGAAGCAAGGGGAGTACAGGTGTAAATGTCAATACATTATCTGCATTCTGATAGAAAGTATTGCCAAGCAATTATTACTGTATTCCGCAAGACAGTTTTCATAGTATTAATGGCATTTTGCAGCAAAGGTACTATTTGCCATCCTTTCTTTTAAAGATGTAAATGTAAAATATGGTTTATATTCTTACATTGTTAAATTCTAAGATTATTTAGTATTTTTTCCTATTCACATTTCTTTTATTCACTAAATTTACATTCTTTTCCATAAAGCTTGTAAATATATTGACTGAAGTTATTTTCTATTGCAAAACTTTTAGATATTTAAAATGATTCCTCCTTGGGTTCTTAAAAATGGAGGCCATTTTTCATATGACAGGAGATGATAAGAATATAAGCAGAATTTACAGCAATAAGCAAGGCTTATTTAAGAAGAAATGGTTTCAGGCTTGCATTGGATTTCTTCTCCTAAAGTACATGATTTTGGCTGATTGGACATGGGTGAAGTATGGTAAATCTCATTCACTATGGGCCATTTATATATTCAACCCAGGGACATCGGAAAGATATAAATATCTGTTTTGCTTTTAAAGGGTGTCTTATTACACTGCTATAGAATTTAAAAGTTTTTTTTAATATTTCAGTAGAACCAATTAACCTCTTTCTCCCAACACACACACACACACAAACACAATTAAATAATATCTGTTTTAAAAAATATGTTCTTAGGGATTTAGAGAGAGAGAGGAAGGAAGAAAGAGAGAGAAATATCAGTGAGAGAGATGCATTGAGTGGCCAGCTTCTGCACGCCCACCACAGGGGATCGAGCCTGCCACCAGGACCTATGCCCTGACAATGCTCAACCACCTGAGCCACACCAGCCAGGGACACACTTAAATTCTTTAATCCAATTAACAAAAATAGGCAGTGCCTCTGGTGTCAACTAGCTGCTTCAGCTGGGTAAAGGCTGGCATTGATATGTTGGTATTTTTTGCCCAAAGTGGTAAAAAGGCCACTCAGGGCAATTTGGTGGAAAGTAAACTGGACAGCTGAAAAACTCTTGCGAAGACACTGATCTGTGAGCTGATACACTGTACCCTTGGTGGACTTTCTATGTACTCTCCCCACATCCAGTGATGGCTGAAACCTTCTGTATCCTCAAGGTCCATCAATCTCTCTTCTAAATTGGGGGAGGTGGGACCCATCAACCTCTCTTCTTTGTCTTAAAGGTCCACTCTAATTCTAAAAGCATGTCACCATCAATATCTGATGGAGATAGATGTCTGGTTCTAAGTCATATCGGATGGAGTAAGCTCCTAAGAGACATTATGATTCCAGAGCTTTCTATAACCCATCCCCTTTAGGGTCATCAACTGATGGAAAGTGGAATAGAATTTTATAGAAATGCAGAGATCAAGCCAAACTCACGAACTATGCGATGAACAGATAATCGCTTTAGTTTGTTGGCCGGGGGAGGGAGGGTCTAAGAAATCTATATATATAAAACCCTAATATGCAAATAGACAAAATGGTGGAACCAAACAACTGAACAACCAGTCGCTGGACAACTCACTACCAGGGTGTGTGTGTGTAGAGCAAGGTGGGTGTCGGCAGCAGACTGCAGAACATGGAACATGGCAGGCATCGCTGCAGTGCAATGGTGAAGCAGGTGAGCAGGGGCGCCAGACCAAGGTAGAGAGCTGGTTGCCATCATCGAGGCGAGCTTCTGCTGGTTACTGAAAATCCTTTGCTCAAGCACACCACAGTCCTGCCTGGTGCTTGAACCTGCTGCCAGGCTGGCCCAGCTCGCAGCTGTTGCTGGCACCAGAGCTGCTGCTGACACCCACAGCACCGGTCCCCATCACTTGGAGCTGTCAGTGGGTGTCAGCAGCAGCTGCTGGCCCCAATCACTACTGAAAGCTTCTCTACCTCTCCCTGCTCCTGAGGGGTGATCAGGGCACTTGCACCCACTGATGGCACTGGCCCCAATTGCTCCATGCCATCAACAGATGCAAGTGGGGCCAGCTCTCTCAGCATGTGGGAGAGGCGGGGGCGGGAGTGGGACTCCACACAGACAGAATTTTCATGCACCGGACCTCTAGTAAAACAATAAAGGAGAAACAATGAAAGATAAACAATGGAAGTGGTCTCTTTTGGGAAGAGAGCAACTAGATGCAAAGTGGGTGTTATATCCTGAAGGTTATTATTCCATTTCTGTGGGATGACATTCCATATGATATAAGATGCAGTGTTTTGCAAATGCTTTATGGTCTTTTTACTGCTGTCTATACGTTGTCTAAACTACTGAGTCAAACTGAACATTTGTTTTAAATGTCTGACAATGGAAAAAATTAAGCATAAAGTTGTATGAATTTGGAAAAGTAGGGGAATTTTAGATTGTATAAAAGGGAAAAATGCAATACTGAAACAAATACCATTTATTTAAAATTCCAAAGTTGTACTTTATTACCCATAATTCAACAGACACAGTCACTTTGTAATTTTACAAAGATGGAAATAGGTAATTGGAGTATGTAGTTAATTAATTAAATCTGAAATTGAAGTAATCAATGACCTGTGCATGTGTGTATGTATGTGTGTGTGTGTGTGTGTGTGTGTGTGTGTGTGTGTGTATCTGTACATCCACATTTGTTCTGGAAACAGAACATGACCTTGGCAGTGCTGGGGCTAAGAAGACAATGTAACTGGGAGAAGGGAGAGTAATATATTCCTTAATATTTTTTATCAATGCTAATTTTTGTTGTTGAGAGTGAATAAAGATTTATATTGTAGGATAAGATGGGTTGGGGTTTAGATAAATTTAAACTGTAATTGAGCTGATGGAATGACAAATTGTTCAATTACCTTCCCTGTGCTCCATTTTATCTCTATTTCGTCCTACTGTTCATCTCTATGTCGTGGTCCCTTTCAAACAGCCCATCTCCACTGCCCTCTCACCTTCCAAATTAAAAAAAATAAAGATGGCTTCTTGCTTTTGTCCTCTTAATTTTATGGAAAATTGTGGAATTTTATAAGACCTTGCCCCAGAAAACTGCTATAACATTTTTGGTTTAATAAACTTTATACTTTTATTTATCAAACTACCTACAAGTAACTCAGTTGATTAGTGCCATCTTATTCTTGCAGGAATGTTATAGAGTAATGGACTATGATATCATATATCTATGGAGAATTAAGTAATTTGGCCAATGGGATAATAACTATATTTTAACAAAGTGAAGTATATTCTTTTTGAAATGATTTTGTGGAAAAAATATAAAACAAATAACAGGATAAAATATAAGAAAATCTGTATGTTTTGTGGATATCTTTATGTTTGCTTGGCTTATTATTTACATTGGAAAATACCAAGACAAGAATGACATTTAAGATGTTCAACTTTTTTTTAAAAGATATATTTCATTAATTTTTTACAGAGAGGAAGGGAGTGGGATAGAGAGCTAGAAACATCGGTGAGAGAGAAACATCGATCAGCTGCCTCCTGCACACCCCCTACTGGGGATGTGCCCGCACCAAAGGTACATGCACTTGACTGGAATCAAACCTGGGACCCTTTAGTCTGTAGGCCGATGCTCTATCCACTGAGCCAAACCGGTTTTGACAAGAAGTTCAACTTTTTTCTGGCCAGTGTTGCTCAGTAGTTGAGCATTGACTCATGAACCAGGAGGTCAGGGTTCAATTCCTAGGCAGAGCATATGCTCAGACTGTGGACTCCATCCCTGGTATGGGGCATGAAGGAGGCAACAATTAATTATTCTTTCTCATCCCTGATGTTTCTCTCTCTCTCTCGTTCTCCCTTCCTCTCTGAAATCAATAAAAAAATATACCTTAAAAAAAAGTCCAACTTTTGCCTAAGCTGGCTGGCTCAGTTGGTTAGAGCATCCTCCCATGCACCAAAAGAATTCGGGTTTTATTTCCATTCAGGGCGTATACCCAGGTTGCAGGTTCTATCCCCTGTGAGAGAGCATGTACAGGAGACAACTAATCAATGTTTCTCTCTCACATCAATGTCTCTCTCTCTTTCTCTCCCTGTCCCTCTATTTAGGAAAAAATCAATGGAAACATATTCTCAGCTGAGAATTAGAGAGAGAGAGAGAGAGAGAGAGAGAGAGAGAGAGAGAGAGAGAGAGAGAGCGAGCGCCTGGCCAGTGTTTCTCAGTGGTTGGAGCATAAACCCACAAACAGAAGGATTGCAAGTTTGATCCTGGTCAGGATGCATGCAGGAGGCTGGATATACCACTGCATGAAAATACATGTATGATTCTTCTCCACTTACCATGTACTGCACTTAGTTTAAATTTACCACCTTGGCCGAATGGTCTCTTGGAATTTAAAGATGAGCAATTTTTTTCAAGATATTATATTTCCTCTGGTTATTTGCATTTCTGTATTCTGCTCAGTTTATTTTCTTGATGATTGATAAAAATGTACGTAATTATGATGCACATGGAAACTATGACATTTAGAAGCCAGTAATACGCTTTTAGCACTCCTCCTCTTCTGTACTATTAGAGAATGCATAAGCCCTTACTCTGTAATGGAAATTTTATGCTGGATCAAATAATCTTGCCCTTGAGCAAAAGAGGTACTGATATTCTGGCTAAACCTAGCCCTAGCTGCATCTTTTCATGCAGGACTTAAGGAAACTTTGTTTTTAAGCTCTAAGTGGGTGTGTGTTTCTTATGCGATTCATCACAGGTGTGCTTTATTGTTCGTTTTGCACTCTCAGAACTAATAGGTAATGAACAAATGCTTTAAAATGTATGGAAAAATGATATAAATATGTTCCTTTTCTTATATTGGAAAAATAATAGGAAATATTATCTTTGGACGCTGAACTAGTTTTACCTCATAATCTCATCTTTTTACTTTACATGACCCCCTTCCCTTTAAACAGTTCAATCTATAAGATACCATGAAAAATTTATTCTCAGAAAGAACACAAAATGAGATTCACTATAATCCTTATTTTTATATGAATTTAAATGGAACAGATAGCAACTTATTTCCAGTAGTTTATGTTTGGCACATGGAATTATTTCATTTTTATACTAATCTTCCTCTTGAAAGTGAAATATGTTAAATTATATAGCTTATTTAAGTCCCCTCTTCAAATTTATAAATTTGGTGCTTGAAATATAAAGCATAATATTTTTTTTAGTTAAAAAAGTCTTATGCTCAAATGTTTCCATTATATTTGATATGCACAACTCAATTTCATTTCCCATTATTTTACTTAAGATAAACAACAGAACATGTCAGATTCTTCAAATCTAAATATATAAAAGCCAAGCAACTGGAACAACCAGGATAACCAGTCGCTATGATACGCACTACGGCCGGCCAATCAGCCCGATCAGGGATGGTGGTGGACAGCTAACCTCCTATGGACCCTCTCCCCAGCTAGCCTGGCCCCTGATTGGCCCTGATCGGTGCAGGCTGGCCAGACCCCCACCCAAGCACAAATTCATGCACCAGGCCTCTAGTTAGTCATAAATGCAATTACAGTGGTACCTCGAGATACGAGTGCCCTAACATACGAGATTTTTGAGATACAAGCCATCATTCAAGCGATTTTTGCTTGGAAATACGAGTAACAGTTGAGATAGGAGTAATCGCGTGGATCGGCCGGCTACACACGACCCACCAGTTTACCTCGACTCAGCGTCTCATAGTTTCCCACGCCTCAAGGTTACAGAACGAATTAAACTCGTATCTTGAGGTACCCCTGTATATGAGTCATAATAGAAACATTTCTCTGTTAGTTCACTAATACAAGTAATAAAATGTGAATCTAAATATTTCATAAAATGTGTTCTCTTAATTACATTCTTCACATTCCCAAAGCTATAGTTTATAGTATTTGTTCGAACAGTAAAACTTTCAGTACTGCAAAAGATAAATGCCAAGCAAAGGTGCCATCAATAATAACCAAAATGTCTATTTAAAGTTATTTAAGTTACTTAAAATGTTCCCAAAGAAAAATATTAATTGGGTCAGTGAACTCTATGAAGTATGAAGAATAAGAGGCCCCTTTTTTAAAACATTTGGACCCCACTATTGTCACCTTCAGAGAGGATGGACATAGCGCTCTAAAATTAGGAATTTCAGGTCTTTATTAGTATGACTGAGGCAGGGGACATTCTGTTTGTGTTTCCTTCCAGATATATCCAAGTATCCATTTTTTTTTATACTGCATGCTTTGCCACCATCTCTGAGCCATATCCACTTAGCCTGGTATTACAGTGGTACTCAAGATACGAGTGCCCTAACATACGAGATTTTTGAAATACGAGCCTTCGAGCGAGCGATTTTTGCTTTGAAATATGAACAACATTTGAGATAGGAGTAATTGCGAGGATTGGCCAGCTGCACACGACCCACCAGTTTTCCACGACTCGAGCGTCTCATAGTTTCCCATGCCTCAAGGTTATGGAACGAATTAAACTCGTATCTCAAGGTACCACTGTACTGCAAAATTATCTTAGAGTTCCCTGTCTCTTTACTTGCTTTTCTATAGGCACTATAGCCAGAAAGACAGAACAATCCTTTAAAAGTGGTATTCTGATCATTTCAATATTGCACACAAAATCCAAAAATAGCCCCTCACTGACTCAAAGCAAAGACAGAGTGATTCCCAGTAAACACACACACACACACACACACACACACACACACACACAACAAACAAACAAAAAAAAACACTGAAATTGTTCCACAATGAGATAAGCTCAGAAATTGGAAGCGAGTCCTTAGAGGCCTTATAATGTCTTCTATGCATATGATTATTGATTTGTGTGTTACTTTAATTTTGCAAAAGCATTTCTCTGCAACAAATTTAAAATTAATGGAAAAGTTTCTCTATCTCAAGGACTTTAAGAAACACCACTCTAGACAGGTGCTTTACCGCATCATGTATGCAGACTTTATTTTCAACTCTATCTCAAACTTTGAAGTCTGTACACACCTCAAAGACTTGCCAGCAATTTTAAAGGTTCAGCTTTTGTAATATTACCATAAGATATCCTATTGACGATGATTCACATTTTGTTTTCTCATTATGATTTTATCACCATTCCTATAATTAATACAAAGGTACTTCATTTATAAAACCCTTTATTTAAACTGAGTGGCCTTTCTTATTTAATATTTCGCATTCCTAATTTTAACCATTTCTTGCAAATTTATTCAACTTCTTGTCTCCTTAGCAAATTTTCCCCTACAAGATACCAATTTACCAACAGTAGTACAAATTTAAGAAAACGTTGGGGATATACTAGTAAATAAATTGGTTTATAGGAAAGTCCAATCAGTCAATTAATAAATAGCTCTAATATTATACAAACTATTCCAGTATATAAAAAAAGAAAATGCTACTTGAATTATTTTCTGTGGCTAGCATAATCTGAATACAAAAATATGACAAAAATAATCTAAAAAAGAACATTTTTTACGCATAGATTATTTGTGCGGTATTAAGTAGAAAATAATTTGTTAACACAAAGATATTTACCAATTACATTTCACTTAGCATAAGAATGTTCAGCTAAATTATTTTGAGTTATTTTCTGCAATTTGATCCATTTGTAGTCAACATGCAGTATGCCAATTCCATTTAAGCATATACATGTCTACAAGTGGAAAGAGGAGACATATATAAGACTCTAATTCCATGAGAGTATAAAAGAAGATTAGGAAGGCTTATGACATCTACCTTGATGAAATATTTAATCACAAATTCAGTGACTAGACATGGTATTTAATTCAGCTCCAAATCTAGTAAAAGCACTAATTATTGTTTTATATTTTTGTCTTTACCAAAAAAATTAGTATTAGCTTGATTTTAGAGAAACATAAACACTACTTTGCCATTTTACACACAAACACAAACTCAGTAAAAATAACAATGTATCACCTGTAAAGTGGTTTCCTCCACATACACACGCACATACAAACATGCACACACATTCTGTTGTAAAGGCTCATTACTAACATGAACATTTTCTCCAAAGTCACTATGATGACCTCTTAAGGAAATCAATAAAGCTATTTAGTTTATAAACTTGGTATATTGGTATCTGTGCTTATTAGAGATCTGTATCATGGCCATGAGGTATGGGAAGAGTTGAAGGAGGAGATGGAGAAAGCTCTTGATTTTTCTTTTTTTTTTTCAGGCAATAGGTAATTTCACTGGGTGGGTGGGGGTGGGGAAGGTCATTGAAACATTTCTCTGATTACTTTTCTTTGAATCTAAATAAGTGCTCCCTAAGCTACATTCTCCCTCTCATAACATTAAGACCTGATCTGAATTTCTATGCCTCAGACGGCCTTTATTTCACTGTTCTAAACCAAATAGTCTTTTTTATGACAGATTTATTTAATGAATATTGAAATTGTCACATTGCATATATAATTTTCCTCAAATGTATAATATGATATATATAATTTTCCTCAAATGTATAATATATCTTTTCTTGTTGAAAAAATGAGTATTAAGCCAAAATGAGTAAAAGACAAGGTTTAAATGTTCTTAGATTCACAAAAAATACTTGAATTTAAAAATGCTAATAATTCATGTGTATTAATCTATTGAAAAACAGAAACTATTAATGAACTAATAAAAGGAATACATACATTTTATTGTGAGTGTATTACTATTAAATTCATCAATAATAATAAATAGTTTAGAATTTTACTTATTAAAATTATAATGGAGTATAATTTATAAATAGCTCTATGCTTTTAAAATGAATGGCTTCTCTATCTTTATTTCTCCTTATTTTCTCTTTCATATGAAGTAAGTATCTCCGTTGCTGGAAATATAGGTACCAAGTCCCAGTCCCAGGCTCTTTCTCTCTTGTTGCTCTGCCATATTCAGCAGAGGGATCTATCTGGTCATTATTTATTTTCTCACCATCACATCCACACTGCTGTCAGCTTGGAGGAGTACTGGAATGGTGAAGGACATGTTTTTTCCATGAATAGCAGAAACAAGCAGTTGTACACATCACTTCTTCCTTCTTATGACAGGTCAGAATCTAGCTCTAAGTCCATATGTAGCTGGAAGGGAGGATTACAAATAGAGGATTCAGCTGCTAACCAGAGCTTCATCCAAAACTTTCATTATAGATGCTTTTAGAATCCATAGAGGGAAATCAATCTCAATCTATGCCACAGGAATCATTGCTATAGTCTAAATTTTGAAAAACATAATAATTTGTAATTATCACTTAAACTAACCAGTATTACTTAAGGGAGGTTTGTTTGTTTTCTCTTACACTTTGCTTTTCTTTCCTAGTTTTATTACATGTATTATATATATAATATATTATATATACATATATATATATATATTAAATTTTTGATCATTTATTCAGAATTTCAATATGTCCTAATATGTAACAAATGTATGGATTCTATGCTAAGACTTTCAAAGCAAATATATTTTCTCGTCTATAAAACACTTTTTACATATGGTTATTATAGGTATATGATATTCAAAACTTCTTATATTTTCTTTTACATTGTTTTATGTATAAAATATTATTTTTAAATATTCCATTATTTATTTCATTAAAATAGTAATCTTTAATCAAGGGACAAGTCAATTAATATCATCTGGAGTTGTATATAAAGTTACTACATAAATTTTTAGTAAATATTGGTGATTTTTAGCAGATAAATTTATTCTGCTCCAAGAGTATCTTTTTAAATATATTTGATTGATTTTTTTACAGAGGGAAAGGGAGGGGAATAGAGAGTTAGAAACATTGATGAGAGAGAAACATTGATCAGCTGCCTCCTGCACACCTCCTACTGGGAATGTGCCCACAACCAAGGTACATGCCCTTGACTGGAATCAAACCTGGGACTTTTCAGTCCTCAAGCCGACATTCTTTTCACTGAGCCAAATCAGTTAGGGCCAAGAGTATTTTATTAAGCCTATAGATGACAATTTATATTTTTTAATAACAGATTTTCTTGTTATAGAAGAGGGAAAAAAATCTATGTCTTAAACTCTACATTTTGAATCATAAAACAGAAACCAAATGATGGAAAGTAAAAGGCACTTACAAGGCGTTCATTTATTGAAACATACCAGTGAGTTCTTTGAAATAAATCATTGTGTGCTAATTAAAGTAGCCAACTTCACAACTTGAGTTACTCAGCTCATTTGTTTCTTGACTTCTTTATTTCAAGTTAAATACTTCTGAGGTAGGTCATATAATTCAGTGACCTTTAAAGTAAAATTGATTTTTTTTTATTTTACTGCTTTTCTTTATCTCTTTTTTTCCTCTCACCACATGCAGCCTATAAATGTCAGCAGAATTAATTGCCTAATTACAGTGAGTAAAAACATTGCCTTTTGAAAGGTTTCAAATTTGTATATCCTGCTGCGGAGATTTTGCTTGACGACCTGACCTATATAGTCTGTACTTCTTAAGGAAGAAAATAAGAGGTCTGCAGTGGAACGCATTTTAACTTGATAATGAGTGCAACATGACTGCTGTGTAATTTTATATGATTTTATATTTAAGGGCTTAATCTGGAGCCATGTTGCAGTTTAATCTTTAACCATAACTATTATATATGTGTTTTAATAAGCTCCATTTTATGTTTTTATACAGTTTAATGATATGGTAAAAAAGTAGGAATAAGGAAAATAGTAATCATTGTTAGATTATAATACAATGGCAAACATTTTCCATTCAGCAACAAGATTGTAGAGGTTTGATTTACAGGTTGAACAGAAAGCTATATACCTAAAGCAACAGATAATTTCTCTTATGATATTCCTTGAAGAATCCTTCATGTTTATGTTACCTTTTAGGTAATCTTGTCTCTGAGTATCATGGGTTCCAGGAATTTATAATACAGTCATGCAGTTTTATAAGGTCATACCTCAAGCATTAGAGGCGAAGATTCCTAGATTAGAAAGAAGTGTTATGTGAAATTACAGGAAGTCAGAAGCGAGAGAGATTTTGTGATCAACCTATGAAAGAATAGAACCCAAAACTTAGTTCAGGGATCAAATGCCACACATGCATCACGGGGATGTGAAAAATTTCATTTCTCATAGAATGAGGGCTCTGAGGAAATAATGGCAAACTGCCAGTTCTGAAAATGTCTCGAGAAAACATGGAGAGATCATTAGTTTGTCTGTTATTGTGGTTAAGGTTATGGCCAGGTTGAGGTTTTGGTATATTTGGGATGGGGTTTACATGGTTCGAATTTTCCACTGGCACCAAAGTGGGCATCTAAGTTGTATTACTGGCTTACCGAGATGTGAGTCAGGCTCAGCTGGCAGAGTTCAGTGGCGGAGCATCAACCTTGAATCAGGAGGCTCAATTCCCAGTCAGGGTACATGCCCAGGTTGTAGGCTCCATCCTTATTGTGGGGCAGGCAAGAGGCAGCCGATCAATGATTCTCTCTCATCATGGAGATTTCTATCTCTCCTCCTCTCCCTTCTTCTCTGAAATATGTATGCATATACTAGAGGCTCAGTGCACAATGTCATGCACGGGGACTGGGGGTGTCCCTCAGCCCATTCTGCACCCTCTTGCAATCTGGGACCCTCTGGTAGGCTCCCTAGACCTGGCCAGCACTCAGGGCCAATCGGGGCTTTCATTCCCCCAGCTGCTGGCAGCTGGCTCTGCCCCCGCTGCTGCCACTGCTTGCCATCTGTAAGGCAATGCCCCCAGCTCCCCTGCCAATGGTTGCCTCACTCTATGGGCCACAGGCATGGGGTGCAATCACTTGGCTGTCCTGGGCCTCTCTCTGTAGGGTGAATGATGGCCAGCCCCGCACACCCAGTGTCACTGGCCGGTGGCCTGGCCTTCCCTCTGTGGGATAATAGATGGCAAGGCCCCCAGGTCAATCCCCCACAGAGAGAGGCCCCGCCCGCCCACTGAAGCACCACCAGCCAAGTGGTCTGGGCCTCCCTCTGCAGAGTGATCGTGGGGCAATGACGAGGTCCCTGACCAATCACATCGCACCCACCTTGGTGCTAGTGCGGTCATAGTGAGGTCATCTGCAAGGTCATCCAGAAGGTCATTCTGACAGTCGTTCTGCTATTTGGTCATTTGGTTAATTTGTATATAACACTTTTATTATTTCATATATATATATATATATATATATATATACATATATATATATATATATATATGATAGATAGATAATAGATAGATAGATAGATAGATAGATAGATAGATAGATAGATAGATACTAGAGGCCTGATGCACAAAATTCGTGGACGAGGCTCGGCCCTCACAGCCCTGGCTTCATCTGGAAGGTCATCCAGAAGAATGTCTGGGAGGACGCCCGGAAGGTCGTTTGGCTGTCTGGTCTAATTAGCATATTACACTTTTATCATTATATATATATATATATATATATATATATATATATATATATAATGTATTGTTTGATATATGCACTTTGCTGTTACTGATAAAAAATGCAGTTTCTTGCATTAGAAACCCATGGTCATTCTCGGTGATTACGAAACTCTAAAATACATAAAAGGAGATTTCTTGGGAATCTAGAATGAAAAGGTCTCTGAGGGCACTGACAGGAGGACCTGTTGTATTGCAGTTTAAATGCATTCTAAATCCTTTGCTGTAGAAAGCCCCATTAAAGTGGGATACCTTGTGAGTATCAGCATATCTGTGCTCAAGTAAAATTTGTAAGAAATGTGCTGCTGCCAAGACCGGTTTGGTTCAGTGGATAGAGCGTCGGCCTGCGGACTGAAAGGTCCCAGGTTCGATTCCCGTCAGGGGCATGTACCTTGCTTGCGGGCACATCTCCAGTGTGGGGTGTGCAGGAGGTGGCTGATTGATGTCTCTCTCTCATCGATGTTTCTGACTTTCTATCCCTCTTTCTTCCTCTCTGTGAAAAATCAATAAAATATATTTTTAAAAAAAGAAAGAAACGTGCTGCTTCCAGAACCCTGGAAGGACTCAAATATACTGAGTTTGCGTTTTGACATCGCTGCTGGTGAGAGGCAGCAACTGTTCTGGAAAGTGTCAAGGATGAAGCAGCCCTTATCTCACCAAATAATACTCAGAAAGGTGATTGGGATTAGAGGGGCCTTTTACTGTGGGTAAGACAACGTCCCTCGCTCTTTGTGAGTTTCTTTGTGGATGTTTGTATGTCCTTAATATGTGTACAAAAACCTCCTCAACTGAGGATGCCTTCAGTGTAATATCATACATCCTCCTGGAGAAAGTTGGATATGATTTTTTTTCTATGTGTCCCTTCTTTCTTTAGTTTCTTCTCCTGCCTTTATATAATGTGTGCAATGGTAAGATTTTGAGACACTGGTAAAAGTATCAAGATAATCCATTCACACATGGTGGAATTTTTCAACCTATAGCAATAGAATATGCCTAGAACTCTCAAGAAGTTAAGGAACTCAGGGAGTGGCATCTGTATTCTCTTAATAATAACAATCCTGAACAATAAGAAACATTTTTAGTGTATTTAGCTAAGTATCCAGTAAATGTTAAAAAAAAGTATGTCATAGCATATTGGAGGGTCAATAAATTAAACAAAACCACAACTGAAAACGTTTTGATTTACTTGGTTAATCACAAATAAAATGAATAAATTAAAATTATAGTTTAAAATGCCAAATGCCATTGGAAAAAAGTTCAAAGGATATACTCCCACCTAGTGGTAAAATATATTGTTCAAGGGAAAATATTTCCATATTCTTTCAAGTAAATACCAGGCTGGTTAAATGAAGTGTGTAGTAATTAACAAAAGTGTGCATGTGTTAGGTTCTTTAGCACTACACACTTAATTCTAGTCAACAGTTCAAGCATTTTTACAAGTGGATGATGGGTATTTTTGTAGATAGGACTTGAGGAAAAAAATTAATAGTTTAGTTTCCCCTCCTTCTGATGTCTGCTTCTGTTTTTATGTCTCCTTCTCCGACATTGAGATTTCTCTGTCATTATAA
Organism: Lasiurus borealis; assembly: GCA_004026805.1. NCBI lineage: Eukaryota > Metazoa > Chordata > Mammalia > Chiroptera > Vespertilionidae > Lasiurus > Lasiurus borealis. The sequence continues at coordinate 80,516 of PVJN01005348.1, forward strand.
GAACTCTTGTGATTACATTGGGTCTACCTGGAAAATATAGGGAAGGCTCTCTATTTTAAAATTCCTAACTTAATTATGTCTGCAGTATTCATTTGGTATGTGATGAGACATTCACTGGTGATCAGAGTTAGGCTGTGCACATATTTTGAGAGAAATCATTCTGTTTAACATAATGTGGTTGGGCTTGATCTGTCTTTTTGCTTTTTTAGAAATTTCTATGTGTTGCCTTCTTTGGTTTCTTCTCTTTGATGGCCTTCAGTCTTTTTTGTTTTTTTTATATATATATATTTTATTGACTTTTTTTTTTTAACAGAGAGGAAAGGAAAAGGATAGAGAGCTAGAAACATTGATCAGCTGCCTCTTGCACTCCTCCTACTGGGGATGTGCCCACAACTAAGGTACATGCCCCTGACCGGAATTGAACCTGGGACCTTACAGGCTGCAGGCCGATGCTCTATCCACTGAGCCAAACCGGTCAGGACTTCAGTACGTTTTAATGTCATTTTATTTATGAGTCGCTTTCATTGCTTTTTCTAGTATATTCCAGCTCTTTATATGATCCAATACAATTTATAAACCTGGTCATTATAACTCTACTCATTGAGAGGAAGAAAACAGATTGGGTTTCTTTCTTAAGGGTTAGGGGTAATGCAGATTTTGAAATGGACAATACACACTTATATTAGGTATCTGTTGCTATGTCACATATTACCTTAATCACTAGTGTCTCAAAAAAGCAATAAGTGTATTTATCTCACAATTTATTACAGTCAAGAATTTGACAGAGGTTTAACTGGACACTCTTGCTCTTAGCCTTTTATGGCATTGCAGTCAAGATATTGGTTAGGACTGCAATGACCTAGGTCCAAGGATCTACATTTTTTTTTATTATTGATTTCAGAGAGAAAGGGAGATGGAGAGAGAAACAAAAACATTAATGATGAAAGAGAATCATTGATCAGCTGCCTCCTGCACATCCCCTATTGGAAATTGAGCCTGAAACCTTGGCATGTGCTCTGACAGGGAATCAAACCCATGACCTCCCGGTTCGTAGGTTGGTGCTCAACCACCGAGCCATACTGGTCAAGCAAGGATCCTCTTCTACGGTAACTCATTAAAATGTTTGTAAGTCAATGCCTGTCGATGGCAGAGGCCTCAGTCCCTGCCCCTGGTTAACTTCCCTACAGAACTGCTTGAGTGTTATCAGTGACCAGGTGTGGGAAACCAAACATTGTTCTCACTAAATGGATATAAACAGGAAATCAGAAGGCTGGTCAAACTTAATTGCTCTGAAAGGTCAGAGCTGATTATTCATTGTTTAGTTGAAACATTGTTAGCTGAAGCAGCCTCTACCTGTTTGTTTCATGTTAATTTCTGTTTTGTTATTTCATGCCTAAAGGCTAAGGGTGTGTCCCAAAGCCTTAATAAAAGGGAGAAAAAGGCCAGAGCAAGTGGCAGTCCTTTCCACTAAAGGAAGGCTCCCGCCTGGCCCCCCAATATCACCAAATTAATGTTTTCTGGTCTCTCTTTTCGTTTGCGTGCGGCCTCCTTCAGAACCCGAACCCTGAACCGGGAACCCTGAACCATGCGGGACGTGGAAAGGGGCTCTCATAACCAGGCAGCTGGCTTCCTATACTGATTCATCCAAGAAAGAGCAAGGCAAAAGACAATCGCGTTTATAATTAAACCTCAAATGTCACACGGAATCATTTGCACATTAATACCCTGCTCGTTACACAGGTCAATCCTATTTTAACGTGCCGAAAGCCCACACAAGTCTGAGAATACCATCCTAATCTCCGTCCCTTGATCTAATACAAGGAACTCAATTGGAGATTTTCTTTTTAAATTGCCCTATCCACGATTGAGATGTACTTGAGAGGATAAAGAGAGTAGAGTTAAAAGAGAAAAGTGTCTGTTAAACATTTTGTTTAGATAAACATTCGCACGCTCTGTTCTTTAATATGGTAAAATGCCAGCGTAGCGATATCAAAGCTTTTGACATGACATTACTGTACTTTCCCAGTTATCTTTTGTTGTTTCTTGGATAGCAGATCAGAAGTGAAGCAGCGTTTATTTTGCATAAAGGAATGAAGATGATACGTCCTATATGTGTTTGCGCAGGCGTGCATACACAAAGATTAGCAATAGGAACCTCTACAAAGGGATGGCTAGAAAGCAATGTCTGCACAGAGCTGATATCTGCTCGGAAAGGAAATAGATATTTTGTGAGCGAAATTGGCACTTTTTTTTTCTTTTACTATAAACATTTTGAATCATATATCTTTACAGAAGCAGTTTTAAAACATATATATTTAACTTCAGCATTTTGGTTAGGCGTTTTATTTCATAGAAACCCCTTACTAACCAATTTTTATATTAATTTAATATGTGTTCTTGATGATCTGCAGTCTGTGTGATGGTTCTTTCCTAAGTTTAAGTAAATGTTGTAAACTTAAAATCCCTCTCCCATGCATGTAGGGGTGGAAGCAGGTTGTGTGTTATGAAAAGCAGAGTCTTGTATTCTTCAAATTTTGTCTTAATTGTAATGGATCACAGTATGATATAACCATGTTGTCACTTCATCTCAGTTTAATAAATGTGGAATCATATTTTGTTGTATTCTATATAATAAAGAGGTAATATGCATATTAACCCTCATGCCATCGCATAAGATGGCGACCCCTATGTGGTCAAAGATGGCTGCCACAAGATGGCTGGTAGGGATTGGAGAGGATGCAGGTTGGGGTGACGGACACCCTCCCCCACCAGTCCACAAATTTTGTGCACCGGGCCTCTAGTGTTTATATGAAATCTTACATGGGATATCAATCATCAAGACACACTACTATCCTTAATTCAGTAGAGCCTTTTATTTTTTAACTTTGCTAGTGTTTTGTCATTATCATACTTAAAACTAAAAAGAGCATTATGTGATCAAAAGTGGTTGTGGAATTCTGGAGTAAGCCATGTACTGTCTGAGAGAATGTTCTGGAACATGAGACTGAAAAGATAAGTATATCCCACCCCAGGTGGTTTTCATTTCATGCAAAAAAAAATCAGTAAAAAGTTTTAAGCAGAGGAAGTGGCATGGATATGTGTTCTTTGGCATGATAAACGAACTGGGGAGAATTGATATACAAGCTTTTGCACCAATGATACCCAGAATTGTTATAAATTTTATATAACCTGAAACCAAATCCATTATTTAGTGGACTTCTACACTTATTTGGGCTGTGATCCAATTACTTCCATGTGTTTGTTACTGGTTCTGCAGGTGAAATTTATACTCTCACTACCTGATTAGTCATGCCAATGGCCCCACACTGCCCTCACTAGACAGACATTCAATATTGGTAATTAATTTTATAAAGTGAAATTTCCCAGAAAGTTTTATTCATTACATATTCTCTTTCTAAGTCAAGAAGGTGACCCACATAAAATAAGTCATATCCTTTTTAGTAGTGTAATCAATGTAAAGAACATAGATTTTCAAAGGATGAGTCTGTTTTTCTAAATCAGTTATTACTGTTTACATTTTAATAAGTCTAAATAACAGTGAATATGCATTGGTTTTTATTTGCATGTATAGGTTGACTGATTCATATGCACAATAACCTCAGGCAACAAGATTCGTTCAATCACCTATAATATCAGCTGCAACCTAGATAGCCCATCTTTGGCATTTCAGGGTTGGCGCTAGTAAGCACTCAGAATATGTGCTACCCCATTACAGTAAATGTGGGAGTAAGAGCCTTCACACCATCCCTTCCTGGCATAGTATTTGAGGTAAGGGGGTAGATACAGATGATGGGTAGATATAAGACACATTACTCTACAATATTTTAAAAGATGCCTTATAATTAGTTGCATATTTTATGCTCTGCAGAGTGATCCTGATCACTTCTCATTAGACATTTTAAAAACTTAGGTATAGGAATAAAAAAACTGTTTCTCTAATTGTTTTATTCTGTATTTTAATTAACCATTGAAAAAACTTAGTTTTCAGTTATGTTAGTATTAATTTTTTTTGTAATGGTTTAAAGAACTCTAGTTGTGAGAGTTCATTGAAACACAACCTTGTGCATAGCATTGAGGGGAAATTTTGTATTTATTATCATATTTAGGTGATTAAAAGAGTTAACCTATTAATCTTGGGAAATTGGAATTATCATTTTATTTGATGGCATCTAGAAAATCCTTATCTTGCACAAATATACATAGCTAAATTTTTGGCTTTTTGTCATTTATGTTTGCGATTTATATTTTTTGTGCTATGTTTATGTTTTAATAAGACAATTTAAAAAAGTATTTTGAGATTATTTTAAATTTCTTCAAGTTCATGTCTGGGCTTTTAATCCTTTAAAATCATATGGCCAATTTCATGAAATACTTTTGTAGTACAATTTATTTTTATTACTAACACTAGAGGCCTGGTGCACAAAATTTGTGCATGGGGGGGGGGGGTCCTTCACCCCAGCCTGCTCCCTCTCAAATCTAGGACCCCTTGAGGGATGTCTGATTGCCTGTTTAGGATCAGGGCTAAATAAGCAGTCAGACAGCCCTCTCACAATCGAGGACTGCTGGCTTCCAACTGCTCATCTTCCTGCCTTCCTGGTTGCCCCTAACCGCTTCTGCTTGCCAGCCTGATCACCCCCTAACAACTCCCATGCCAACCTGATTGATGCCTAACTGCTCCCTTGCCAACCTGTTTGCCCCTAACTGCCCTCTCCTGCAGGCCTGGCCACCCCTAACTGCCCTCCCCTGGAGGCCTAGATTCCCCCCAACTGCTCTTCCCTGCAGGCCCAGTCACCCCCAACTTTCCTCTTCTGCTGACCTGGTCATCCCTAACTGTCTTCCCCTGCAGGCTTGATCACCCTCAACTTCCCTCCCTTCCAGGCCTGGTCCTTCTCAACTGCCCTCCCCTGCAGGCCTGATCACCCACAACTTCCCTCCCTTGCAGGCCTGGTCCCTCCCAACTGTCATCCATCCCCTGCTGGCCATCTTGTGTTGGCCATCTTGTGTCCATATGGGGGCAGAATCTTTTGACCACATGGGGTCAGTCATCTTGTGTGTTGGAGTGATGGTCAATTTGCATATTACTTTTTTATTAGATAGGATAGAGACCTGGTGCATGGGTGGGAGCCAGCTGGTTTGCCCTGAAGGGTGTCCTGGATCAGGATAGGGGTTTCCTTAGGACATGGGGTAGCATGGCCAAGGGGCCTGTGGTGGTTTGCAGGCCAGCCATGACTCCTGTCAACCCAAGCAGAGGCCCTGGTATCTGGGATTTATTTATCTTCTACAATTGAAACTTTGTAGCCTGGAGCAGAGCCAAGCCTCCTGCTGGCACAGCTATTGAATCTTTGTTGCCTTAAGCAGAGAGAAAGCTTGGCTTCCTCCATCGCCAGGGGCAACCCAAGCCTCTCTGTGGCAGTAGCCATCTTGGCTGGGTTAATTTGCATACTCGCTCTGTTTGCTGGTGAGGTTGGCTGGTGGGTGGGGCTTGTGGTGTATCAGAGTTAAGGTCAATTGACATATTGCTTTTTTTATTAGATAGGATGGTTTATCGCCCATTGTTTTTTGTTGTTTTTTTTTTTTTAAATATACTTTATTGATTTTCTACAGAGAGGAAGGGAGAAAGATATTTAGAAACATCAATGAGAGAGAAACATCGATCAGCTGTCTCCTGCACACCCCTTACTGAGGGTGTGCCTGCAACCAAGGTACATGCCCTTGACTGGAATCGAACCTGGGACCCTTCAGTCCGCAGCCTGATGCTCTATCCACTGAGCCAAACCGGTGTCAGCCCATTGATTTTTTTATAATCACCTTTTTACAGACAGTAGCAATTCTTTGAATCTGCATGCTTCCATAAAGAAATTAAATATCTCAGGGATTATGTATGTTTTAAAATTGTCTTGATTAATTTTAATTCAAATATTAAATTAATAGTTATTTTTGCAATAGCAGCATGGGAATACAATGACCTCTAAGGTAACTTCAGTTTGCAGGAAGACGTATCGTCTCACCTAAAGAACAGTGAACAATGTTTCAGATGGCTCACTCATGTTGTTTTACATTCTAATGCCTTCCTGACCAGCACATTGAAAACGTAAGAGTAATGTGCAGTGATGAATCGAGACAAGTGTTCCGTGGCATTTCTCTGAGATATGTTGCTTCCAACAAAGCCTACTGGAGCTCTCATTACATTAAATGATTTTTATTTGCAATAGGATTCACATGGATTCTTTAGAAATCTTGTCGTTTCTAAATGAATAAAAATGTTCTCAAATTCTAAAAGTAAAATGTGCC